>JAQFZZ010000109.1:0-32282 GCA_034696405.1 Isotoma caerulea | reverse complement strand
CTAATTTCGGCGCCGCCAGGTTGTCGGATAAACCCTGTCGGGTAACTTCACGCTAATTTCGGCGCCGCCAGCCTGTCGGGTGCTGTCGGGTATAGCCTGTCGGGTGTCGGGTAACTTCACGGTGCCCGTACGACGTTGTCTGGACTGGGAAAGCAAAAGTATAAAAAAATTGAACGTAATTTACGATTGGCTCTTTAGGCAAGGCTGGTTTTCAGTCGGCGCAGCATAGAATACATGTCTACTCATACTCACTTTTAGACAAGCAATCTGGCCTATTTGAACGTGCTCCGGCCAAAGAGTCTTTCTTTCTTCCCCGTTAGCCATTTTGAGAAGACAGGTTTCTACGTCGTGGGATTAAATAGGAAGGGAATTTATCGAAATTTTAATTAACTCCGTCAAAATTATGAGTTATGCACCTCTCAATGGAAACGGTCTCGAGCAGCAGGTAAGATTTCTATAAAAAATTATACAATTTTGTCCTTTAATGAGTGAAAAATTCAAGTGAGATTAGGACAAATTTGGATAGTTGATAGTGAGTGCAATGGTTGGTTGTATAGCTAAGATATGAGAAATGGCGAATATAGAGAACATAAAGGGATTTTTGGGGTTGGGTCAAGCTAGGTTTTAGAATTAATTGCATAAGTGTGGATCAATGGATGTCAGAGGTGAGAATACAGATGACAGGGCTACTAGGGCCTCAGCTTACGAAACGGAATGTGAAATGCTACCGGCAGTACTGTGCCGTGCCTGGTGACATTTCATTGGTGATTTGTGATTTGATAGGATAGTATAATAATGTGTAATGTAGATGAAAAGCAAAACACAAAAGAAAAAAAATGCATTGGGTCGCCGCTCCTAGAATTAGGTCACTTAACAAACTGAGGAAGACACCTGTCAGTCATCGTCGTCCTTGTTCAAGGAAACGTGTATATGGATGATTTCTCATCGGAACATCTTCCGACCTCATTCATTTCATTGCCAATAATGCCAATTAGAAAAAAATTGCATATACGCTTAAACTAGGGGATTGATTGGGGCAGTTAGATCCCCTAAGGGTGTATGAGGTGAGGTGACGATGACGATGGATGACGTCAAGAATGTCGAAAAGATACCTTTATAATGTAATTCTAGTTGAAGACTCAGAGAGAGATATTTAAGTATTATAATTTTTTATATTCAATATTAATTACGACTTTACGAGCGATGAACGACTTGGGTGTTGAATAACACGCGTACAACGAAGTGGAATATTCCCAGAACTGACATTAGATTACTCATATCAATTAATACCTCAGTATTAGTTTGTAGTTATGGCTTACAATAAAACGTTTATTCGATTATCGCTCATTAATTGTCCACTTTTGAACGAGAAAACAACTCGCACGCAGAAGTTTATAGTTTAAAAAAATAATAATTCGAGTAAAGAGAAAAAGAGAAAGTTACAATAAAGTTAAAATCGTTACAAGAAGAAGTTAAAATACCCTAATAATTAATAAAATAATATTATGTATTAATAATAATGGTTGTTTTAACATCACAGTTGGCTGGTCTAGACTTGAACGACCCTACATCGTTGAACCAAAGGTACGTTCCACCTCATATGAGAAGTGGAAGTGGTGGCTCCCAAGAATTTCAAAAGGTAGCCTTCACTCCCGAGCAACAAGCACAGTTCATTCAGCAGCAGCAACCCATACCACAACAATTTCAACCCCAACAACAAATTTACCAGCCTAATCCTAATTTCGCTGGTGCACCCCGGGGAGCTCCCCGAGGTCGTGGGGGTGATGGCATGACACGAGTATATAACAATAGTGGTGGTGGCGGTCGAGGTGGATATCCCAATGGAAACGCTGGAGCTTATCCTAGTGGGGATGGGAACCAGTGGAACAATGGGTACAATAACTACGGAGGTGGTCGAGGCGCTGGCCGTGGAGGTCCTCGTGGAGGCGGAGGATATCAAAATGGGAACAGTGGTGGAGGATGGAGTAATGGCTATGGAAATGGCCAGCAACAGGGTGGTGCTGTCCCAGTGAGAAATAACAGATGGAATGATGAAAATGGATCTAGTAATTACCGAGGTGGTGGCGGTGGATCAAGATACAGTTATGCTGGATACAACAATACCAGTGGAATGGCTTACTCTGGAAATAGTGAGGATTGGAAGACCCTATTAGCTAGGGATGAGAGGGTTGAAAATGACCTCTTTGCTTCTGGAAATACTGGAATTAATTTTGACAAGTATGAGGACATTCCTGTAGAAGCTACGGGTGACAATTGTCCTGAAAGTATTAACTCGGTAACTTTACAATTTATATTGAAGGCATATTATTTGATAGTGGGAGTCAGTGGAAGGACTTTGAAAAAATTAAATTTTATTTTTCGAGCTCGAGGGTGTAGAATCTTATTTTTTCTCAGAAACCGGGATTCATCCCTGCTTTGTTTTTAAATAAACTCCGCCCTCCCTAGGTACCGAAAGATCAAAGATTCTGCATCCCCGTTCGTACTTTCGAACTACAACCGAGTTATTCTAGAGATCCGAGATTACAATAAATATTTAGTTTAAGTTTAAGCTTTTAATTTAGTTTATAATATTTATTTTTATTAATAAATGGTTTCTAAAATTGTTTTAGTTCGAGGAAATCAATTTTTCAGAAATTGTTCGAAGCAACATTATATTGGCTCGTTACACTCATCCAACCCCAGTACAGGTTCGTTAAATATACTTATAAATCTAAAAATCTCTATCGTGTTTTAAGGAAAAAATCCCTAAATACCAAATTTAACAGTACTAATTGTTTGCTATTTGTGATATAATACGTACAGAAATATGCCATTCCAATCATCATGTCAGGTCGTGATGTAATGGCATGTGCACAAACTGGATCAGGCAAAACTGCCGCATTTTTGGTTCCAATTCTCAACAATATTTTCGAACAAGGACCAGAGCTATTTAACTTCAAGGTATTGATTTTAAATTTAAATTTTTTATTATTATTTCGTAAATAGATTTTTATAGAAGGATATATTGCAACGCTTCATGATAAATTACAGCCCAAGACTTACGCAAGAAAATCCAAGCAGTTCCCAGTTGCACTAGTTTTGGCTCCTACCAGGGAGTTGGCAACCCAGATTTATGTAGAAGCAAGGAAGTTTGCTTACAGATCTCGAGTACGACCATGTGTGGTATACGGTGGAGCACCGGTAAGACAACAAATTTCTTTAGTCACTAGTAGTGAGTATTTACTGATTTATCAACCGATTTAATTGTTATTGAAAATGTTTCAATTCAATGCTTTAGATTGAGGAGCAACTGCGTGATTTAGAAAGAGGATGTCAGATCTTGGTAGCCACTCCTGGACGATTGACAGATATGCTAAAACGGGATCGTGTAGGTCTTGACAATTGTAGGTTCTTAGTATTGGATGAAGCGGATCGTATGTTGGACATGGGTTTCGAACCCCAGATCCGAGAAATTGTAGAAAGGGACACAATGCCCAAAACGGGGGAGCGACAGACTTTAATGTTTTCTGCAACCTTCCCTAAAGAAATTCAGGTGAGCAGAAGATGCGCAATACATTTTTAAATTTCATATTCGATTTTATTATGTTTTATTATATCATCTAATTTTATTATGCGTCTGATTCTAGATGCTAGCACGTGACTTTTTAGATAATTATATCTTTTTGGCTGTTGGACGTGTCGGATCCACCTCTGAGAATATTACGCAGAAAGTGCTGTGGGTTGAGGAACATGATAAACGGGCGTATCTCCTGGATCTGCTTAACGCATCAGAAGCATTTGATGCTTCAAACCTTACTCTAGTGTTTGTGGAAACCAAGCGTGGGGTAGACCAACTTGCTGACTTTTTGATGAGTGAAGGATTCCCAGCAACTTCAATTCACGGCGATCGCAGTCAGCGAGATCGTGAAGATGCATTGAAATACTTCCGTAATGGACGTACTCCAATTCTTATTGCCACTGCTGTAAGTTGCATATAAATATTATTTTACATTCTTTAAATTTAAATGATGCCAAATAAGAACACTTGAAACCTGACCTTTGCTGAGGACTATTTTCGCTTCTGATTACCACGAATAACTTTAAAATTTGTGCGTAATTAAGTGTAAAGGCGTAATTTAAATAAAAAAATGCATTATTATTTACTTCAGGTGGCTGCCCGAGGCTTGGACATTCCTAATATCAAGCACGTTATCAACTTCGATTTACCATCTGACATCGAAGAATACGTCCACCGAATTGGACGTACCGGCCGTATGGGTAATTTGGGATTGGCCACATCTTTTTTCAACGACAAAAACAAGAACCTTGTTCGAGATTTAGTCGAACTTGTTGTTGAAACTAAGCAAGAAATGCCAACATGGCTGGAGATGATCAATAACGAGATGCGATCGTCTTTCAATACTTCAAATCGTCGTGGTGGAGCCAAACGATATGGAGGAGGTGGATTCGGTGCAAGGGATTACCGTCAATCACATCGTGGGAGTGCACATCCAGGTGGGCATGCTCGTGGAGGTTATGGCAGTGGAGGAGGAGGATATGCTCCTCGTAAGTTTCATAATATTAGTCTTATTAAAATTGCTTTTTTAAATTTCAAATCATAACTTTTTCTTAAAATTTTCAGAACAAGCGTACCCAATGTATGCCCCTCAAGCTGGATATGGTGGATCCTACACATCTGGTTCCAATTCCACTGACTGGTGGGATAAGTAAACCTGCAAACAAGATATTCCGCAAACCTAATTCCGATTTGGTTCATTATCTTCTGACTTGGGCAGTTCATTTACAAACTTTACATCTTAAACCATGATTTCTTCTTCGAAAGTATAAAAGAATAGTACGTGGACTTCATATACTACCCGTTGATCTAACAATTCGAAAAAAATGGTCCGAGTAAGTCATGGACGAATTTTATGAAGTGAAACCTGTTATCATCAGTTAGCTTTTATCTTTATCGATACCGGTAGCAGGCTTTCTCGTTTCTATTTAAGTTTTTCGTTTCAGTAAGAGTAATTAGTAGTTAGTGTCAGAAATTCATGTTAAAGCTGGCTCTTTGAATAGATTAGATACTTAACTTTATTTTGCGTTTTTTAATTAGACTTTATTATTATTTAATGTTCAGAAGTAAATGAAAACGGTACGTAATTCAGCGTAGCGTGCCAAACGGATTTTTGACTAAGTTGATGTTTGTACAGTGTAACAGAAACAGCGCTTTAATTAACTGGAACCAGTGTAGGTAATAAGAAGTTTCAAGATGGTGTTCTCTGTGTTTTACAGCATCTTGAATTGAACCCAATCCTGATAAAAGAAGCAAGCACTCTGTGTGTAAATTAATACTACAACTAAATATTTATCGTTAAAATGTAATGTATTTCTCTGGGGAAATGTTTGCCGTCCCAACTATCTATCAATTGTGTTCTGCGAGTTCGAAAATTCGAAACTCGAGCGCACAAAGTTTGTAACCGTTACTGGTTGAAAGGTATTAACGCGTGGGTCCTGAATAGAACCAAATTCAGTTTACCGATTTATTATAAGATATTTACGAGATCGAATCGAATATGGTGACTTGTCCAAACTATCAGTAGTTTATGGTGGGGATAGGTTGCTATCTGTCTACGTACGAGTTAAAAGTATGTGGAAGTCAATCAACTCTTGTCAGTCAATTCAGCAATTTACATTCTAATATTATTACGATCGCAGCAAGACTGATGCGAGTTTCTTAAAAATAATAAACCTGTTCCACTTCGCAGAACTAAACTGATCAAATCGAATTAAGTATGTAAAATAATAACAAGGGATATATCAACATAGTGCGCTATCAAACATTATGTAATTAAATTGGGATATGTCTCGTAATCTTCCATAATAGTACTTGATACATATTTGTTCAGAAACAGGTAATATAAAAATGTATGGAACTGTTTGCAATTTTAAACGAAAAACAGTTGCAACAAACAGTTGATAAAGAAAAGCTCTCTTTTGCAATCATGAACACAGTTTTCATTTTTACGAAATAATTGGAACGTATAGTTCTTGTAGGAATTAAAAAATAAACCAAAGTTTTAGCCATTTTCATAAAAGATAATTATTATGTCGGGCAGTCACTAGTAGCTAGATTCTTCCTTACGGAGCTCCAAACAACTCTCTTCTTAAGATATTAATTTATTATTACGCAGAGATTCTCATTAAATTAAATTAAACTACTGCTTTCAGCAACGTAAAACAAGCTGTAATTGGATTTCAAAACAGCGATGTATCTGAAATTAGGTACAAGCAAAATACATTATCGTTGCATAACCCTATTGCTAATGTTGTTGCAGATATTTTTTGGACCAAGTATTTTAAATCAAGAAGTTGTTTTTATGGTTTTTTTGATAATGGACTGATAGTTAATGAACCGAACTATAACTTGTTAGTCGTATTATTTGATATCGGTCCATTGTTTTGCGTTAGGACTAGACTAGATGTGATATATTCCATAAATGTTGTACATGCATAATTAGTACCAGCGAATGATTCAATTAAATCAAATATAGCTACAATTCTATATTTTAAATTAAACTAAATGAATACATTTTCATATAATTGAATCGCCAAGTTGTGCAAGATCAAAGGCAATTCAATGGTATGTCATTTGGAGCTCCTAGGTGCTACTTACTTAATTACTAAGTGTGCTCTCATCAATTCAGAGTCATTATAAATTTAGAGTATTTGTTTTCTAGTTATGTAATAGTGTTCTTATTGTTTATTAACCAACGTTGTTAAGACTGTCCCCTTGCTTTTTGATTTACTCCTCCTACTTGACTAAATAATCATTAATTTTTTCTACGCGTACGCAATTATTATATTAATAGTTAATCATAATGCAGAGAGAGCGAGATTGTTCGAGTCAGTTACAAAATATTGAATCATGTACTGTGGTAGTGATTTTAATAGGCTATGAATGGACTCATGAGTGCTATTCAGTTAAGAATGCAAGCAATGCATGCAGAGTGCATGATTTTAACTCAACAAAAAGAAATGTGATCTACCAATCTTTTTTTACAAGTACCAAAGTTCGAAACAGGAAGATTTTATCTGTTCAAAAGAAGAAAACGAGAAATTAAAAGATTCAAGTCGTTTGCTTCAAATGTTTTAGTTTCGATGAAAAAGGAAAATGTGATAATTGATAATGTCATACCTACAAACAAGTTAGTAGCTTAAGAATTTGATTGAGATGATGTTTGGTGGAACTGACCGACAAGCATTCTTGATCTTTACTGATATAGAAAAATATCACTGCCATGTTAAAACAAGTACACTAACAAATAGTCCTAAATGGGCTGCTGACTGATTCTCTAACTGTGATCTCTCTGCATTTATTAACTCCAAATAATTATAAAGTAGGATTACCTCGAACACGGACCTGCAACTTAAAGGTCCTTTTGTTATAAAAATGATCTGCGATGACTTAATAGTCGGTTCTTGTTGTGGTAATCCAGTTTAAACCGGTGGAACTTGCCTACGTTGCACACTATAATGTTTTGAGCCTACTATTTACCTAAATACAACTGGCTTGTGACAGACTTAGCCCTGTGTATTTAAGGAGATTTTTGAAATTGTCAAATGTTTTCCTGTCTCCTTATAAAAACTGTACTCAAAATTTCAAAAGTACGAAGACACAATTTGTTGTTTGTGTTCCATTAAAATTTAATATGTAAAAAATTTGAGGAAGAGAATCTAAGTTGAAAATTGTATTATTAATAGGTTGTTATTTAAGTAATCTCAATTATTGTTCTGAAATGAATGTCTCAAATACTTTAAAACAGACAGCAACTAAAATGATCGAGGTTGGCTTTTGACCTCAATTATTACCTATGATTATAATATTTACTACTACTGCATACAATGAAAATCTGTGATATCATGTAAAAGAGAGCTGATGAGTTGATCAGTTGATGGGGATGATGATTAAAAAGAGGAGAAAGGAAAAAAGATCTCGTAAACTACACGGTTATAATATCGGTACTATTTTATAGAAATCCAAATTATTAAATTAATTCAAAACGGGTAGATCCGACCGACCGGCTTCGGTTTTCGGATAAAACCCGACCAACAGTCTCAAGTATTTAATTATTAATTATTATTATATGGTTCAAATAAGTTCCTCTCATTTTAACTCGTGTATTAGATGATTATTATGAGAATGATGAATTATGTGAAATACCAAGTTAAAATCACTCCAGCAGAACAGTGATTTGTCTTCAACAGTTCTGCCATAATGTTTTTATACGAAATAATTAACCAACCACTAAAGTGTGATCGGTTGATAAAGAAGAAAATAGGTCTCGCACGTACTTCATAAAATCTACCCACGGTTCCAAAATGGGATGGCAAAATAATCCTAGAAATAAATGTAATTGGCTATTAATTTTAGAATTATTATTAAAATTATAATAAATGTAATGTAATACATCATTCATATAATCTTACCCTCCACAAACACATGTTATTGATTACGAATATAATATGAAATCGGTATTATATCGTGTCCACCCATCGATCGGTGTCCAATATTATGGACCCCAGAAACAAAATAAATTAACAACAACCAACATGATTGTTGTGTTTGTGTGGAAATAAGTAATCGTTTTGAGTATTAATTTTATTTATTCATGTCCGCGGCATTAATTTAGTGTTACATAAAAAAATTAAGAATTTTAAATTTAATGTAGGTAGTCGAAATAGGAGATCGTTTATTGAAGATGACGATATATGATGATTATTTGTTCCCGGCTTCATTTACTGCGTTGATTGTGTGTTATTCGAAGAGTTAGAGGATGGATAAGGACCTAGACGGTTCATAAAATTTTAAATTAAGCATGGAATTTTTTTTACAAAATTAAGTGGAAGGAATTGGCTAAACTCACCCGGATTGGAATAAGGCATCCTCGGAAATACAGGACAAAAGGTGAATTGTTGGGGTGATTGCATGGGATACATTGAGTTAGGGTCGACAATAGTGCAAGTCATTGGTGCTGGGTTGAAGGGACTGCAATATGGAAAAAATGACGGCATTGGTTGATTTGAGGTCATAAGCATTTGAGGTTGAGGTACACCAGGCTGGTAATAATCAGGCCCTGTTGAAGAATTCGGCAGAGGGGCGTATGGAAATGGACATAAATTCATTGGTTGGCATTGGTATCTCATGTTCGGATTTTCAGGAGGGATTTGCATAGGTCCTACAGAATAATTAGTTGGTTGTTGAAATGACGGTCCTACTGCTGTTCTTGAATTGGAGGGAGGAACTCCATTTGTGTCCGCTACGGGTTGATTGCATACATAAGGAAAAGGAACAGCACAATATTGTATCATCATCATCGGCGAACATTGAATAGTGTTTGGATTTTCAGGAGGGGGTTGTATAGGTCTTACAGAATTAATAGTTGGTTGTGAAATTGATGGTTCTACTTGTGTTCTAGAAGTTGAAGGGAGAGGTTTATTGTCCACAACCGGAGGGGGTGGGTCTTGAGGAAGAGGCTGAGGCAGTTCAGGCTGAGACTGGGGTTGAGACTGAGGCTGAGTCGGGGGTTGAGACTGAGGCTGAGTCGGGGGTTGAGACTGAGGCTCACTGACAACTGGTTGAGGTTTAGATGAAATTTTCGGTGGGCCTCCAATTCCGGATGGTTGTGAATAGACTTTTTTGGGAGTTGGACGAGCCTGTGCACATGTCATGGGTTGACTTGGTGTAGGTACTCGTACTCGACTGCTCGGACATACTGACGGAACACTTTTAGGAAATGATCTCGTACTGCAGCCACCTACATACGGATGTGATTTCGTTTGATACTGAGCATAACATAATTCCTTCTGCTGCGCTTTGTAAATTCTTTTCAATTCATTAGTATCATTAGTGTCCTTGTCAGATCTGCTCACACCATCTTTGCCCATCATATAATCCTGCTGAGTTGAACCACCTGACCACATTTTAGGGTTAGACTGCGTTAATGAAACATTAGACGTCGCACCCACTCCTTCATTCGGTCTTTTACTGTAGTATGTCTCCATTTGAGTCGAAGACCCTTCCCCGTTGTTAGGTCTACGAAGATATTCATTACCTTCTTGAGACTGGGAAGCTGCAGCAAAATTTCCACGTTGGGAGTTTATCTGACCTGGAGTTCCGTTCCTAGAGTCTGTAATCATTTGACCATATTTTAAGTTTCTTTCCTTTTCTTTTTCGGCGAGACTTGCAGCCAGATCAGCGATTAATTTAGCTTCTCTAGATGATAGATTCGTGAAAAACGAACTCTCATTTCCACTCCCATCCTTAGGATTAACAGCCATAAGAATTTTTTTCATAATGTCTGTGACTCCAGGCTCCAAAGCTGAAGCACCGATAAGATCTTTCATATTTGAAGACTGGATGAATGCATCCATGAAATCTTGTACCGACATGGCCCCACTTTGTCCTGGTACCTTAGAGCCTATCGTTTGGAGCCCATTCATGCGTTCATCTGCTCTAGAACATCCTTGGTCTACACATTCATGAGTACCATCTGCGAACGGCTTCTTGGAGAATTGAATCTTGCATAGCGGTTTAAAAACAGGCCTACGATAGCTGGGTTTTCTTGGTCTTTGATTCGGTCGTGGTGGTTCAAAGGCACATTTTGGTTCACAATCAAAAAGTTTGGTTCCTGGAACTATTAAAACCATTCATTATGTTCATTTGCATATTTACTCTGTGCAGTTTGTAATCGAGAGTTAATTAATTAGGTTTGCTTTACTATTGAGTTCTCTTATGTTTTGGAATTGTGTGACTGATTGAAAGTTATCATTGACCCCACAACCAGTAACAACAAGTGGACACCATTTGTCTGCCTTCTCAGTTCCTTCAGGGCACTTATGAACCTGGCATGGTCTATTTTTCTTACGCGGTCGCGATGAAGAGGGAGGATTGCAAATTAGTTGAGGCCGTCGTTGAGCGCATGATCTTTCATTTCTGAAAATTATTATCATAAGTTTATTTTATTTATAATTAAAGAATTTTCAATATTAACAAAGAAGAATGGATAGTAATAATTTATTTGTTCGTACGAATAAGGCCACCAAGGTAATTTTGATTTGCCTTTATACTTTCTGTTATTAGTAAACTGTTGAGTATTTCCTGGATTACATGGGCAACATTGATTTCCTCCTTGAAAATTCTCAGAATAAAAAGAGAATGTTTATTGTTAAGTACGATAAATATGCTTTCGACGCGAATGCCACTTCCAACTCCAACGACAAATATGTCTCAGAAAATAAAAGTGAAAGTAGATGTATATTATTATTCTACCTTAACGCAGCGTTAGATGTTATAAAATAATATTAAATTTAAAATTCCAACGCATAGTGTTTAGGACTTTTTCTAAAACTTTACATCTTAAAACAAGATGGCTTATATTTTCAAGATTAGATATTAGATTAGATATACATAACATCATGTTTAGGCATATTGTCTTAATGATTCAAAAATATCGTAGGTACATTGGTAAGTACATAATGTCGGGAGGCATAAAGGCATAACTGTCGTAAACATAATTTTCATGTCAGAGAATAAGTAATATGTTTATATATATATAATTACTTATTCTCTGTTTCATGTGTATTTGTCGTAGGTATTATAGTTTTTCGGGTACAGAATTTGGAGATGTAGCTGTTGCAGCACCTTTGGTTGTAGGATCTTGTATATTATTTTTTGCATTTCCGTCGAATTCGTATTTTTCTCTTATATTCGCTGCAGAGTTCCCTGAGTATCCATCTGTTAGATTTCCCGACCCTGTTCGTTTCATTCAATTAATATTTTACTTACTTTTTCATTATAAATAGAAAAATAAGATAATTCAAGATAACATTAAAAGCCTACAAGGTACAACCTGCAGACTTCAACAGGAACTCGACCCATTTTCTGACAGTGTCGGCGAATTCAATAAACTTCTTGAGTTGAGTATCCAAATCCAACTGTCTATACTCCGTTGTTGTAGCAGTTTCTTTAAACTTGTCAATCATTTTCTGAACCTGAGACACGTCGATTTGGCTGTAATTTTGTCTCTTCAAGAAGGTCAAGTTGGCGAGGAATGGTAATATAGCAGCGGTACGGTCTTCGTCAAGTTGTTCCCCAATTTTAGTAATTCTGCAGTGATTGAAAAAAATCATTTGCCTTTGTAATAATAATGAGGACTAAAATACATTGGCTAAGTACGGGAATTAATATCGAACTTACTCAGTAAGAAGATTATTGATTTCTTGTCCTACAAGTGGTGTGTATTCAGCAGCTCCACCCCCAGTATTACTTGATATTATGGTTACTTGACCAGACTGAGGTTTTTTGAAAATGAATTCTAGATACTTGCACGTAAAGTCTTCAAACTTTTTTAGCCATTGTCCCGATGCCCAACCATCTTGACTACTTGTCTGATTTACCATCTGGTTGAATTTTGCTACGGAATCTGTCTTTCTCTCCATGTTGATGTTTTTGACCTACCCTGTTTTGCCTATCTATGATTAATGACCTAAAACTGACCTTCCTCAATTCCGCATTTCTCATAAGTCATATTTACTTGAAAATTTTGGTGATACTAATTTTGTATCGTTGTAGTACAAAATAGATGACCGTCGTAAAACATGCTGAATTGTCATGTTCTCTATCAGAGGGATGTTTCAGATAAACCTTTTCAATAGTTCTTAACCCCGATTCCATAGTAATGCAAAACCTATTCAAAATTTTTAATACGCCGATCTGATGTTTTGTAAGGTGTTCGATCGAACCTACTTCTATCACTTCACATATCAAATCAAATATAGATGTATGCATAGAATAACAATAAAATTTGAGATGTATGCAAAGCAAACATCATTTTCCTTTTAAAACATCATTATAAATATATGTATTCATATGTATGTACCGATACATTTCTAATTACAGATAAAATTTAAGATTTAGGTGACACAGCAACAAATCCTATTTTGCAATTTAGCAGTCTGTTCACATATTTTCTTATTATTATTCGTAATAAATTATTATTACAGTATTTGTTTCGTATTGATTGAAACCTTAACTATTAAATTCAATAAATTACTGAAGTTTGTATGATTGCTGTGTATCAACCACCCTTAGGTTTCAACGATAATTGATTTTGAGCCACATTTAAAACTTGTGAACCGAATGCTACTACTTAAATTATAATATATATTCGGTTACATGAAATAAAACCAACTCAAATCAATGAGGAAACCTAAGAAAAAGTATTAAGAACGTAAGAAATCCTATTTAAAGTTACATTAAGAAATATATCTTTCATGCTTTATTAGCTTTTGGTACGTTAGGCGGTAAACGAAACAGAACGACTGAACGACCGGTCGAGCCAAGCAATCAAACTAAATTAGCTGCTCCGCTCTGTACAAGATTTGAGATTGGCCTGTATCGCATAAAATGCTGTTCTCCTTCCCTCAGACTTATGGTGTGCATCCTGCAAGTTTTCATTCAAAATTCATCATTGATGATATATATTAGCATTTTAAGATTCTTATTTATTAATTAAGCATCTTCTTACGTCTGTTGAGCATCTTCAACAAATATATCATTATTCTGTGATGCACGAAAGAAGACAAAAGTGTCTAGCTTAGGTGGCTGGATAAACTTTTTAGGGTCAATTTTTCTCAGTGGCATTGGGAAGTTGGGCGAAACTACGGTTTTAAAATACTCATCGGTAGTGGTTATAAATCTGAAAAAATAATGCCCATTAGAAGCTTATATTTTTTACAAATAAAAAATTCGATAATACGCACTTCTGGTTACAATAAATCATAAATCGACTTACTCTTTCAAAAATTTAAGCTCCTCAGGAAACAACATAGATCTCCTTTCGTTCCCTCTTTTCATTTCGGCATCATAAATATACCACGCCAAGTTTTGTATTTTGATTAATCTAGTTCTCAAATAACATATTACGACGTAGCGTATTCTCTCAAACTATAAAAACAAAAATAAATTTCATGTTTTATTCTATTTACTTAAATAGTATATTGATACTAAAGTAAAAAAAACTAGTACCTCCAAACGATGTATTCCAGTCCTTACGTCTGTATCCTCCAATTTTGACAAATTCTTTTCCATTATATTAAGTACACTGAATCCTGCTTCTTTTTCATGTGTTAATGGAGGAAGTAACTCTGGGGACATCTTTTCATTCATCCATCCCTACCAAATTTATTCAATGACCAAATTGTAATACAAATGTACACATATTAAAACCTCCAGTGCAGCTTCGGCTTCGTATAGCCGGAGCCAGATGTGTTGTATTTTTCAACAATCATTGTACATTTTTTATACCCTCCCCCACTGATCCAAAATATTATATTCTAATCTCATGCTAAAAATTAACCAAATTACACGATTTTTTTTAAACCCCCATGGGTCACCCTAAAGGGTCCATAAATACTTAAAAAAGGCCAAAAACAATTAAAATTCCACCATAACTACCACGTACCTGCCTTTATGCCGAAAATTAACCAATTCGGGTGATTTTAATAAAAACCACATGGGTCACCCTATAACATATAAGGGCCCTTACATATTCATAAATTACAAAAATATTTCATGTTTATTCATATTAACCCTTTACTGATCCCCATACCAAAAATCAGCCAATTCGGGTGATTTTGGTAAAACCCGCATGGGTCACCCTATAGGGTCCTCTGATATTCATAAATTTCAAAAATATTTCATTTTTATCTATATTAAGCCTTTAATCAGCCAATTCTGGTAATTTTAATAAATTCCCTAAAACCCAGTGGGGGTCACCCCTGCCGGTCCCCTAGTGGTCCGATCAAACCCATCTCCGAACTCGGTTGTTGCATTGGCCCAACCACTATGCACTATGTATACCAAATTTCAAGTCGATCGGTTGTGGGGTTTACTTGAGTTATCGTCAGACGGACACACAGACACACGGACATGATGATCTCATAAGCCCTGGCTCGGGCTAAAAATTAAGATTCTACATTTCAGAAAATGGAGAAAGTGTGATACATGATATGATACTAGGCGAGAGTCGTATTTTGTATTTCTTCTTACATATGAAAGCTGGGACATAAAATGTCTAATGACACTTCACGTCATCACGTCTACATGTACCACTACCACCAGAACCAGACTATGGACTACCTACCACCATCCTCAACACACAACATTCAACATTAAAACCCGATACACGATACAGAGATTCCGATCCGAAATCCGAATATTGAATGTATGTATATGTGATACTTGATACTTTATGACATGAAAACTCGTATAGCATTTGAAATAAATACGAACCCAACCCAATAAATTCAAAATTGTAATTGCATGTGAATGTGAAGCAAAGGTTGTAGATTAATTCATAATTGAAAAGGTTGAAGGTTAAAAAATGTATAGTTCACAAAAACACGAAATAATTATAAATTAGAGGCAAACCCACAAACCTGTTCCAGTCGCTGTATAACATCTTTAGGTGACAAACCAATTTCATCATCTTCGTCGATGTCACTTGGACCCATTATACTCCCTTCGGATGAGACATCCATCATGTCATCATTATCAAAACCACCTCTAGCCATCTTTTCAGATGTTTTAAACCAACACTTTCACTTTAATGTTTCGCTTTCAATTACAAGTAATTACAACTATGAACTAAATAACTACAAACTATGTACAACTTTTGAGAACGATTTTCACCGATTTTCAAGTTTTCACAAATACTTATTTTATATATTTTTATGACAAAAATACAAAATAAGCAATTTTTTGTTTCATTTCATGCGATATGAAAGGTGAAGCCAAATACCGCTTCTTCTGTTATAATCTTTCCCGGCTACACTCTGCCCTAGATATAGATGACGGTCATAGAAATGTACTCGTCTCACTTGATCTGTGTGCTGTTCAATTCTATGCATGTAATAAGAATAACTGCAGGATAGATTGATGAGGTTATGGTATGGAGGTAAGTAGGTATAACTTAGAAAATTAAAAACAAAAGATTGAGAATTGAGTGAAATGTCATTTTCAGTATAGTTGCTCCAGATGTTTGATCTTTGCATTAATCCATTCTTTAAATTACTCATCTTTTGTCTCAGTCTCATGTCGCCTCAACTCAAGAGGCATCATTTTGTCAAGCTTATCTTATTCACCCATGCGTCTTATCAGTCTCTCATAGTCTTACTCAATCTCATTTAATCTCAAATTTCCGCATCTGCACGTAAGCCGTGTGGGAAAATAGCAATTATAATTATAATAATTGATAGTCTTTAAAGATGAGTGATACAAGGTCTCACTCAATTAAATCTCGCACAACTCAAACGATCAAATCCTAAATCTCACAGTGCCTCATTGTTTCAAGCGTGATGTCTAAAATTGCTGTAGCTGTCAAGTCCCATGTCTCAAACTGCCTCATTCTGTTAAGTTTTAACAGAACACATTTTTCATTTACTACATTTTTAGATAGTTTCTAACAATTAATGTAAATACTTTTAATTATTACATATTAAGTTGGGGTAATATTTTATTTATATTTCTTTAAAGATTTAAAATAAAATTAAAATATTAGAAAACCGACAAACTGACAACTTCATGAGAATAAAATTTAATTTATTTCCCTATTTCCGTTTACGTGAACTTGTGTAGCTAAACTTTATGTGAATGAGTATGGTTACTTGCTTGAAATGAAAATGTTTTTTTATATCAAGATTTATTTTTGATCTTATTTATTTAAAAAATATTATTTTGACGCGATTAAACCATAAAGACTGGGAAAAAGAACAAAGAATGGGATTATGACGTTTTACGAGGATATATTATTTCTGAGTGAAACTTGAATTTGAAAACTGAATAATTTAATGACCAATGACGCATATCATAACGAAAACTTTCAAAGTTTTTCAAACTTTCAAAACGTAATACAACAGATAAAGCAAAGAAGATTTAAACTAAAACTATACAACAATGACATAAATACTTTATGTTAATCTTAATATCATCGTTTCACTTTATGCATTAGAAGCTGTATTTAAATTTAAACGAAGTAATATCAAAAAAAATTTTCAGAACGTGGTGTTTGCAAATGTTTCGGTAGGTATAATTATGAAGATACTCGCTAATCGCTTTAGATCAGTACGTGCAGACAATAAAATTGTTTTTAACAATAATGTCATTAAAATCATTTTGCATGACTTTCATTGCCAAAAAGCTTGTTTAATTCATACACATGCATATAAAAACTGAAGGAGGGGTTGGAACATAAGATTATATGTATTTTATATGTCAAATAACTTTAAAATGCAACTTTTAATGTTGACTGACTCAATTTAAAGAGTTAAATTAAACAAGCGTCAAAGTGGTTATTATACATAAAATATCATTATATCATTCATAAAATCAAACCTGCCGAGTTTAATAATCAAACCACTCAAAAAGGTTTCACTTTTTTAAAGATTGAAACAAGAACTACCAACGTTATAAGATGAGCTAGTTTTAAATGTTTTCTAACTAAATTACACTTGTTACAGACTGTCACTTGCTGCCTAGATTGCATTACATAGCTCGTGCCTTTATGTTTCCGCATTGAGGATTCTTAAAGATCAAACTAACGATAGCATTAGTTATTTATTAGGTATCAGATGTAAATTGATGTAATGCATAACTCGTCCATTAAAAAGTGAACTATTTGACTTTTTAATCCATATCTAAGATTTAATTAACATTAGTAGTTACACTTTCATTCTCATATATATTATTTCAATACAAAATTTTACATGTACTTTTAATGCGATTTGTGACATGTAAAAAGCATTATGCATGCACATTATACCTTCGTATTCTCATTTTTACGTTTAGACAACTCAACAACGTTTAGAGTGAATCGAAATAATCAACAGTTTTTCAATTTTTGCATGTTTGAATCGAGTAATTTATCTGAAGAATGGTTCATACCGTCCTCTGAAACGGTAGCTAAAAGTTTTTTGATCGATTATTATAAAAGTTTTATACTCTTTAAACTTTTGTATTATACATGAAGGCAGATTACATAATATTTTTATTTAAATAGAATGTGAGTGTTACATTTTTAGATTTGTTTTATTAACTGTTAAAAAGAGTAATTTATCAAGAGTTATGGTGCCAGACAATTCTTTTGGAGGAGAGGGATCCTTCATGCGATTTATTTACGGGGCTTTGGCAGCTATGAGTTTGTTTATTTCAGCGTACGATAAAAACGATAGAGCTCGGGACAAATTTTTAATGGAATCGAAAGAAAAAATTGAGACTTTCGATTTTGTGATTGGTAAGTTTGTAAGTTTAGTAAGTTGTCTGTATTTGACATCATTGTACTTACTAATTAACTTAAAATTTGAAACTTTAAGTTGGTGGAGGAAGTTCAGGATTAATTTTATCGAAACGACTATCTGAAAAGTACAACGTTCTTCTTTTGGAAGCTGGAGGTGAAGCATTTCCTTTGCAGTCCATACCTGGACTTGCACCTTACATGATGATGGGTCATAAAGAAATTGATTGGATGTATAAAAGTGTTTCTCAAAAATTTGCTTGTCAAGCTATGAGAAAGCATGTAAGTTTGGCAATTGAACATTTATTTTTAGTACCTGATCCTGATCTTCTGCGTGAGTTACATGTTTTTTACTTGACAAAAATTATTTAGAGAACTGCTATCTGTCAAGGAAAAGGCTTAGGAGGATCTAGTAATATGGGCTTTCTGAACCATTTACGAGGTTCACCGTTTGATTATGAAAATTGGGCGAATATCACTAAAAGTGCTGAATGGAAATATAGCAGTCTTTTACCATTTTTTAAACGACAAGAAGAATACAATGGCATGTGGACGGATGGTAGAAATAGTTTTGTCAACACATCAACATATTTATCTAACTATAGTTTTAGTTTGTAATAATTTTGGAACATTAGGCAAAGTATGGATTTATGCAAATAACATTAATTTATTTTCAATAACAGAGTTAACCCACGGTTTTGGAGGTGAACTTCATTTGCAAACACCTAATTACACAGGGATGGCAAAAAGATTTATCCGAGCAGGAATGGAGATGAAGTACAAAATGGCAGATTTAAATGGTCTGTACATGGAAGGTTTTGATTATATATTATCCCCATTGCGAAGAGGCTACAGACAAACCTCTGCAACATCTTATATCAATGATGTCAGGCCAAGGCCAAAGATGACCATTACGAAATTCGCAAATGTTCGAAGGGTACGTGACATCCTGATTTTGATGACTGATACCTTCTAAAATCTTTGAAGTCTCATCTTCTGTAAAGAATGTAATATGATGTTCTTATAGATTCTCTTTCGAAAAGAGCCAGATAATAAACTTGCAGCTTATGGAGTGGTATACGAAAAGCATGGTTCGATAGTCATGGCTCTTGCAAATAAAGAGGTTATCATTTCAGCTGGAGCGGTGAACACTCCAAAACTACTAATGTTATCAGGTGTTGGGCCGAAAAGTCATTTGGAATCTATGAAAGTTGGTGAACAAATGATTCTAAAATGTTTTACCTTAGATTACTTTCAAATAATTCATCAAATTTTAATAATAAATGCATTCATGTATTTAGATTCAAGTTGTAAAGGACCTTCCAGCTGTGGGAAAAAACCTTCAAGACCATTTGATAACTTATCTAGGTCCTTTCATGTTAAACTCTTCAGCCTCATTCTTAATGGATCGGGACTTAACTGCAGAAACAGTCGCACGATTTGGAATGATTGATGGTCAAGGCCCATTGACTTCAACAGGCATACATGCAAATGCAATAATTGCATCTTCCCAACAGAAATTTTCTGGTAATCTCTTCTGGCCTGACATTCACATGACATTATATGGAATGTCACATCACAAGAGTGTTGACAAAGAATTTGCTGAAATGTACAATATGGATCCTGAAGTAGCGAGCCAATATTTCAACAAAACTAAGGGCCAAGATTCTTTTTCGATAATAATTTCTGTTGGCAGACCACATAGCAGAGGGAGAATCCGACTTATGGATTCTAATCCAGATACTATGCCTATGATTAATCCTAGATACCTGTCTGATTCTAGAGATATGAATATAATGCTGGATGGAATTTATAGGGCTTTAAGTTTGATAGAAAATTCAAAAGCGTTTCAAGAAATAGGAGCCGAACTTTCAGGCGATCCATTCCCAGGTTGTGAATCGTTTGAATTCAAAAGCAAAGCCTATTGGCAATGTTACATAAAGAGATTTAGCATGTCAGCTAATAATTTAGTAGGAACTTGTGCCATGGGTCCTGCTAACGATGAAAAAAATGCTGTTGTAGACAGTCAATTGAAATTGATCGGTCTTCAAAATATAAGGATTATTGACAGTTCGGTTATCCCTTCGATACCTGTTGGTGGTACCTTAGCACCTGTAATGGTTATCGCAGAGAAAGGCGCTGACATTGTTAGAAGTTTTTGGGATGCTCAACAAAACAAAGTTTAGTCGTTTTGAATCGTTGTTAATTGTTAAATACAAATCTTTGTTATTTTTAATTGTTAAATCGTAACTGTATGCATTCATATAAGGGTCTTTTGTAATCTGTGAT
The DNA here is from genome assembly GCA_034696405.1 of Isotoma caerulea. Taxonomy (NCBI): domain Eukaryota; kingdom Metazoa; phylum Arthropoda; class Collembola; order Entomobryomorpha; family Isotomidae; genus Isotoma; species Isotoma caerulea. Next base: position 11,640 of record JAQFZZ010000109.1, on the reverse strand, counting down.
TTTTCTCAATATCGCTTGAGATTGTAAATTCAAAAATTAACAGAATACTCAAACGAAACCCCAATGTTCTCACAAATAAATCAAATGAATTAAATAATATTGTATACTCATTTTTAAGCGAATTTGTAATTCTTTCATTTGTTTTCCTAATGCATAAAATTAACTCTAATTTTCTAACAATAAGCTCTTCTGGTATCGTCTGAGATTGACAAATAGCTCTGTCGTTTTATTACAACCATGCCATACCTTATAAACTCTTCAGTTAATGAGTTTAATATTTATTTTTCAACCCATGATTGATCTCAATAACATAAGTATCATAAATGAAATTGAGACAAAGCTAAAAAATAATCCGATTTTTAATTTTGAATGTCATACATCATCTTTTTAAAAACTGTCTTGAGATTATGTTCTGTTAGGGCAAATAAACTCAATATTACTATGCCACAGGCTTCTATTGTAACAATTACGGTATTCAACTCAATCACAAGATCACAACAACAGTATAGCCACTAGCCACACAAATGAAATGAAGTGGAATTCGTGCTCAAAAAATCATTGCTACTACCACTGCTTTACTCCACTCTCCATGCTCCACCGTCTCATTTCTTTATCCAAGATAGAGGAGCCTCAATGGTTCCACGTAGAAAGGTGGGAATCTAGAGAAAGGTAAATTGAGCAGAGTATATTTTGACTTTGATTTGACATGATAATATTGGATTTCGTTTTATCTTCTAGGAGAAAGATAAAATCATAAGAAAGTTTCTTGAAACATGAAATCAATAGTAGTAAAAATGTTAAATTGATCGGAATAACTATTCGCTTTGTGTCAAAGGTGAAATTGTGACATTGCATTATTAAGACGTACAATCAAGGATTAGGCAACATGTCCCAAGTCCAGCAGCAGCAGTCACAAAAGTCACAATCAACTCCGTCATCTTTGTCAAAATACAAACAAAGGATTGGACTGTATGAAGACCCGAATGACCCTTTGGCACCTTTATCATCAGCGCAGAGACAGTTGATTTTAGACCTTACCCATACAGCTGTTGAGAGACCTGTCCCAGCTCATCTAAAGCCTATTCCGGAGACAAAAACTGTGGAACTTAGAGAAGGGTTTGAAGCACCACCGAATGTGGATTTGAATAAGTTTAAATTCAAGACTAAGAATGAGGTATGGTATGATGGGCAGGGACAGTTTCTATAAAACTAATAATAATTTATTGAAAATTAAATTTGTGCAAAAGTAACGCTTTTGATACGCACAGTTTGTATTTGCACCTTGGTCACAGGCTTATTAAAGAATTTGCTTTATTTTTTCAGTTTAACAAATGGTTTTGCGAAGTGGAAAGACAAATGGATGAAGAACAGGATGCTCATTTGATTCAGTATATGGATTCGCTGAAAGAAACTCAGAAGAGAATTTCAAACTTATTACAATCTGTGAACTCATCTTTGGACGAACTTCAGTCATTAGAGACGAATTATCATTTTGTTTCCAACAAAACTAACTCGTTACATACGTCCTGTCGTCAGCTTATTGAAGAGCAGGTAGGACAGTTTTGTATTGTCTGCAGTGATTTTTGGTGTTATAAAGAAATTAATTTAAAAAAAGTATAATCTGAATTTTCAATATATTATGATAATTGTTTTGATTGCTTATAACAAGTTTTCGTGGATATAGTATTTTGTGTGGTTGGTTAATCAGGTTAATTTTATTTGATAAAATAATATTAAATGTATTGTATTGTATTGTATTTATTTGATTGAACGAACCATATTACAAATCCGGAGATAGATACAGGTTCAAGACTAACCTAGTAGGAAACTTAACTAATTATTTAGTAGACAAGAGCTTAGGAGGTGGAAACAGCCATAAGATTGGATGACAAAAGTTGATTCCATATTTTAGAGAGATTACAAACACGACTAATGACTAACTAACTAACATGATTAATTTTTATTGATTATAGAAAACACTTGAAGGCTTGGCTCGCGAATTGGATTCGAACCTTGATCATTTCCTCCAACTGGAGAAAGTTGCTTCCAAATTAAGCGTTCCGTCGATTCTGGTCACTTCTGATGCTTTCTTCACTATTTTAGAACAGATTGATACTTGTTTGTCTTTCATGGTTCATAATGTAAGTACTCTTAAACAAGATTTAATTAAGGTTTAAAGTTCTGGTAATTTATTAAATGTCTATTTTTAATACTAATCAGCCAAGTTTCAAAGAGTCTTCAGTATATGCAGCAAAATTCAAGCATTGTTTAAACAGAGCTCTGTCACTGGTTAAAACTGAAGTAAACAAAACTCTCCAAGAAACATCTAATCAAATTATGACCACTGTCCAAGAACACACCCAGGAAGGAGATACGTCAAACGCATATATTTTTCCTTTAATTTATGGGAAGTTTTCAGCTGGAATAGCTAAATTAAAAAGGGTGTTTACAGAAGTTGAGCAGCGAAGAAACGCTTGGCCAGAGTAAGAATGAAATCTGAAAAACCATAATCTGTATGATTGAGAAAAATAATTGTTATTATAAATGACTCGACTATGTGGTTTAGGTACACAGAATTATTTAATGAAATTCAGCAGTCATTTTTGAAAGAACGGTCCAATTTGCTAAGTCCAAGTGTTTGGTCTACTGTTGGAGAATTAAATGCCCGGGGTAAAACTGGAGTGGACCTTTGCAGTACAGTCAGAAATGGATGTGCCTTTTGCATTAATTTATGTCAAGATGAGTTTCGTTTGTTTGGCGACTTTTTTCAACCTTCGTACGCAGTGATGTTTGAGTACGTTTACTTTCTTAACAATTACTATTTGAATTATGGTATATTATATGTTATTCTACTATTAATAATCGCAATTCATTGTGTAATATTGTAGCGATTTTGCAGAAAATCTATTCATGCCTGTGTACGACACTCTGAGACCCCTAATTATCAAAATTCAGCATTTAGAAACCCTTGCAGAACTGTGTACAATTCTAAGAGTAGAAATGCTGCAAGATCAAGTTTCAAATAATCGTAAGAGTTGCTCTAAATTGGGAAAGACAACGTATTACCTTTAAATATAGTATTAATGCATTGTGTTTTCAGCCCAAGGATTAAACGCTTTTATCAGAATAGTAGATCAGCTATTACAAGATACACAAGAGAGATTGGTGTATCGAGCGCATATTTACATTTCCACTGACATAAGAAATTACAATCCTGGACCAGGCGATTTGGCATATCCTGAAAAGTTGGAGATGATGGAGGTAAACATTTTTTCTCTAATCATTTGTGCTATTTCTGTTTAATCTTTTATAAAGAATCTGAACCAAAAAAAACCGGACATTTTTTTACTATTCTAATTTTAGCAAATTGCTGAAACATTGGACTCCACATCTGAAAGACCTTTAGTCCGTTCTAATTCACAAAGTTCCATTGTTTCCTTAAGTTCTGTAACTTCTCAGGAAGTAGCTAGTATTAATGCAGGAGCTGCTTTGCAGATTCCTCGTCCTTTAAAGTCAAGCAGTAAGTTCAATATATCTTTAAATAAACAAAAAATTAAAATTAAAAATCCTTCTTTCAATTTCTAGAGTTTATTTGTATATAATTTATCATGTAGGTTCTCCAGCTGATTTACACGGAATGTGGTTTCCAAGCGTTCGAAGAACACTGCTTTGCCTCTCAAAATTGTATCGGTGCTTGGACAAAGCCATCTTTCAAGGCTTATCACAAGAGGCCTTAATTGCATGCATTGCCAACGTATCATTATCATCTCAGGCTATCTCAGCAAGAAAAGTAAGCACAAAATTTTCTTTCTTGAAGAATTTGATTTCATCGAATTTTTTGTATTGAAAACAAGTTCCTGCAACTTAATATTTGAAAAAGTTAGTGCTTCTTGTTTTCATACAAAATGAAAATTGTATATCACTATTCCGTACATATTGTTGTTGAATATCATAGACGGTCGTTGATGGACAGCTATTCGAGATAAAACATCTCTTGATTTTAAGGGAGCAGATTGCACCATTTCAAGCAGACTTTGCTGTAAAAGAAACAAGTTTGGATTTTAGTCGTGTGAAGACAGCAGGTAATGGATTCGGATTATTCAAAAGTTTATGCTCCACTCTGCTATGCAGTTGATTTTCAACCTGTTTCTCATTTTTTTATCTTGCATTTCATGATCCATGCTTAATGAAATTAAATGTTTTGGTTAGCTTTGAATATGCTGCAAAAAAAGAAGCATTTCTTCAGCATGAATAGTAACAATTCCCTGCTGGAGTTCATAGTGGAAGGAACACCTCAAGTGAAGGAGTATTTTCTTGACTCGAAGAAAGAAGTTGACAAACAGTTGAAACTCACTTGTGAGCAATTCATAAGTCATTGTACGCTTATTCTTATTGGACCACTGAAGAACTTTATTACCAAGGTACAGGATTTATGCCTTAAGTTATCTCACCTCATGTGTTTTTTACGATTTACTCTTCAAAGGATGCATTTGCTTTTGTTTTCTAAATTGTGAATCTAGACATCCAGAATTATTGAAGCTCAAAAGGAGAAACCAGACTTGGTTTTGTCTCAACAAACCTTTGCATTACCAAGTGTTCTTTCTCAGTTGATACAGGAGACGATGGAAAGTCTAAAATCCAAACTTCCTTTTATTCATCGAAGTATGAAGTTGTATTTAGCCAATAGAGAAACTGAGTTTATTTTATTTCGTCCTATAAAGGTGAGATGATACCTCCTGTAATACATAAATAAATAACACAATATCAATTACTGTTGCTGAGATAGCGTATATTAGCCTGCCGGATTTAAATAAAAAAATGTCAATTGTTGGTTTTATCTTTATATAGAACAATGTCTTGAACGGATTCCTTCAACTGGAAAACATTGTTGCAGTCAGTTATTCTGATTTCCAGATTAGTTGCCCCTCGCAGGATCAAATTAATGTTTTAATATCTAGCATTATGATACAAAATTAAATTAGATGAATTCTATACTGTTTGTTGTAATCAAAATGCACGGTTTCGTCTTTTGAATTGAGTTTTTATAAAAAATTATTTAAAAAAAAGTTTATAAAAACTCAGTCCAAAAGACGAAACCGTGGAGGTATTTTGGTTGTAATTAAATTACCATAGTCAAAAACGTATGTGACCGGCTCATACCTTATTTTAATATTATTTGTGGTAACTTGTTTGTCCCGTAATGTAATATTATTTTCGTTTTAATTTAATCATGCAATCTTTGTTTGAAATGAAAATAATGAAATGCGATGCTTTACTTAAAATTCATTAAAAAATAATAAAATCTTCGATATATCTTGATTCTGAATTTTGAGATGAAGGTTTGTGTTGCGTCTTTGATTAAAAATGCTTATAAAGTTTTAGACACGTTATATATTTTTGAGTTGAATTATGAAGTCTGGGATATTGCCAGACAACATAAAACCAAGGGAGAGTCAGGAATGATACTTTTTCAAGTGAATCAAAGGGTTATGTGATGCATATTATGTAGTAAGATGCAACGAAGAGAAACATTATTATTACTTTACTAGAGAAGAAATCTAGTGAAGCGAGACCATAGGTGGTCGGAAGAGTTGTGTGAGTGAAATAAAAATTTTGAGGAGAGAAAGAAATGAAAATGAAGGGACTAATGCTGAGAGTAAACATGGGACGTCCTAAGCTGTAAATTAGCCAAAAGTAGAGACGACTTAAGGGTCTTGATTGTGACTGACCTTATTAAAAGGTCAGAAAGCTACTTCTGGCCCCCACCGAGTGTATGTTTTTCGGTGCCCTTTCTATGTATGAGTTAAAATTTTCAAAATATTCTCTTCCCAGATGGGTGCACTTAACTTGATTGAAATATGGGATACGTGTTCACATTATATTCATGTTCATGTCAAGTCCATGAAATACTTACAGTGTAGGGACTTCAAGATGCTTATGATAGTCCAAAGTCCACGTCCAGCAGGATATGTATTTTTTATGATTATGGTTTACGAAATACAAAATACAATAGCCCTTTTAGAATCAAGAGGAATACTAAATGGGTACTGGAGTTGTTAACGATCTTCGTGAGATGATTCGTAAAAGTGGTTAAAGGTGTTTCTTTTAACTTTTAAATATTCATAGCCCATCCCTTGACTTTTTAGTAGTCATCAGAAATCCTGCTTCTGTAATGTTAAATTTAAAATCACTCATCCTCTTCTTTTTGTCTACTGTTATTTAAACATGTATGTCCACCTACATCATCAAGGTGAAGAGTTATGCATCTTGCTTGAGTGAAGACGTGTCGGGTATAAATTGCAAATTCATATCTGACTGAAGATTAGTATTTGAAGATTGCAAAGCATTTGAAAGTATCATTCTCAAAATCATCCGAATAAAATAGTCTCGAAACGGTAAATAAATAGGTTTAGTACATGTTGATAGTTCATGTATTTCATATGATGCATAATCCCCATAGAACATTGATAAATATAGCAGATAAATAAATACTATTATATTATTTGTCAATGTTCTCTGCTTAATCTCAAATGCATCAAAACCCTACAGAAAACTCAACTGCATGCTGACAAATCTCCAAAAGTAACGTAAAACCTATTAAAGTTTACTCACAATACGGAAACTTTAAAAAAGAATCATTAGAGTCTATCCAATACGTAAATATCATAATCATCATTATTAGGTAGTCTACATAATATGTCACTTCTACAGAGAAGCATTTTAAAATGGGCAGAAGCCAAAACTACAGTTTAAAATAAAAATAATTGTAGCAATTCATCCTCCAACAACTTTAACCCAATAATCCAAATCCTATTTGATTAAATGGAGTGGCTACTGCTGTGCAAAGATTTGAAAACGTAATCAAGGAAGATGATGATGGAAAATTTTGGTAACCCACAATACAACAAAAGAGACAGAGGGATGTCCATGTATAATAATAAGAAAAACGATACAATTAGAAATACGTAAGATGAGAGAGAAAATAAAATAAGTAATATGATAAATGTAATCTAAAAGTCTAAAACTCTAAATGCAGGAAGGAATGGTATCAACATGATAACAACAACATAATAATAAATAAATAATAACGTAATAACATAGATTTCCGTTCCACAGCAAGAGATTTGAAATTAACCGAAGATGAGTTAACAGATGACAGAAGTAAGAAGTAATTCAAAAGATTACAGAAGTTTCTACTTAAAAGACTTACAGAACAAGGAGCTTCTTTTCTAGTATTTCCTTTTCCTTAAGACTTGAGATGTTCAAAGTCTATTCTCTCTTGTAAAAGGGAGGACCGCCTATTGATATAATTTTGATAGGATTTTTTGTCACCCACCCACCACTGGGTTCAATTAGCTTTTAATGCTTTTAATAATACATAATGCTTTTACCGAACCGAGAGAGCCATTATAACAACTGCAACAACAGGCAGAAGCATCATCATCATCTCATGACCAAAATTGTCTTACCTACAATGAGAATAACGAAATTATCATTGCCTTCATTATTACAAGTTATATAGTCTCTATTCAAACTATTCAAGTTTACAAAGTTGTCAGTTATATAAATTATACTAGCCAACTGGGTAAATGTAAAGTAACGTCAGGACAGCACATTTATAAATTGTATTACATAATATACCATAGAAATCAGTATGACTTGAATTAAGTCTTAAAATTTCCGTCGTAATAATTTTCAAAGATTCACAGAAAGTTCCATGTACCTAATTAAGGTAATAATACAGAAATATTAGGGAAATATTAATTTTAGTTAAGGTGAATAAGTTTAGACTTCATTGCATCATTGTATTTTGTATTATTACAGTTTTTAAGTTATAATATTTCATAGAATCTGTGGGAATAGTGGGCTGGGTAACTAAACGATAGGTATATGATTTATATAACATTTTTTATAATACCTTATGAATGAAAACTTTAAAGATAGAAAGAAAGAACAATTTATCAAACATCAGTGTAAACTGTTCTCTTATGTCACTTATGCTCTCTTTAGTGTGACTTATCATCTTGTACGTGTAAAACTTTCTACTGCACCTGTCAAACCTGCTTAAAATTTTTTTAAATCGTTTTGCTAGCGTATTTTTGTATTTGATTGGATCAATGAAATTTCCTGAAAATTATCACATTTTTTCTATAAAATTGTTATAGTTAGTAGAGAACTAGCTTCTTTTAGTGATGATCAGATTCTAATATTATAAATATGACTTGCCTATTGTGTGTGCATATTTTCCAATCAGCTTTTTACGTTTAGTAATATTTTTTATCCTTATCCTTCATGATTGAGTAATTCAACTATCGAAAATGTTTTAAACTTTTGATATTCGCATCATATTGTCAAAATCAATATCAAATTTTACATAACAAACATATAATAGTACTCCATTGATGCAGGCTTACAAAATATGGTGCTTACATCATTTAACATAAGGTATTTGAAATTTTGAAACAAATGTGAGGAAAAGGAAGTATTTACCGATGCTCCATACTCTTATTTCTTTAAATGTGCCGAATAGAATATTTTTTACTTCATTCTCTGGATTTCGATTCAAACACTGAGTGGCCTGAATATGGCCACATCAGTAAAAACTTTCTCAATCATCAATAACTCTCTCTTCCCTGGAGTTTGTTCCATTATTGTGTCCGATAAAACTGGAAGGACCCCCGAGGTCGGATCCAGAACAGTATACAGAAACGCAGAATAAAACAGATGTCTTCAATTTCTTTTACAGCCTACAAAACCCCATAGTCTTTTTACCCTATTATATGAGGTTTTATAGTCAGCAATATTAAAAGGTACTTTTCAAGTCTCTCGTTCTAAAAAATATAATATTTACTGCATAGGCGTCTATTCGTCTACTCTAATAGCTTCCGTTCGTGTTAGGTGTGATGCGATAAGAAATGTCTTCGTGACACACGAATTCCCTTGAGTAGACTGAATTATGACTGTGATTATGAGTTTATAGCATACTAGAAAAAAAAACTTATCACAGTATAAGTACCCATATAAGCAAAGGGTTTGGGCATTTCAAATCTAAATTCAAACTAGTGAATTCGCTATTTTTCCTTGCGTACACAAACAACGGTGTAGATATTTGGGATATTAATCGTCAATTTTAAAGTTTTAAGAATATGATCTAAAAATCTAAAAGCCTTTTAGTACGCCGTTTAAATTATAGTCTTTGCCTGGACAGCAATTTTATGTAAATTTTATATTCCAACTAAATCAAAGTCAAAATATCTGAACAGTTTTAAGGAAACCTTAAGTTGCTAGCAGTAATTGATGGTTTCTGTAGGGCAAAAACATATACTCGTAGCATGGTCATTATTGAATTGGCAGGAGAAAGTCGTAAAACTTCCGAGGGAAGGTAATTGAGAAATTGGATTATTTTTTGGACGTAGGAGGAAATGGTTAGTTATGTTATGTGCAGGGGCTTTTTTCTCACTAGATTACTATAATAATACGGATTTATGTGTACGTAGATGGATTGAGTCCATTAGTGTTGCAGACAGCTAAAAGGGTGCAAAAGAAACGAGTGAATTTATGAGAATGTAGTGTGAATTTGGAGACTGACACGGTAGGTGTTGGTGAGCCCATGCTGAGATTTTACTCTCAAGAGAGGAAATAATCTAATCATGCTCTACACTATGAAAACAACCAGTGAATTGCTACAAATAAGAAAATTGCATTAGCGTTATGATATCATTTTATAACATTTAGTAGGTTCGTTTCAAACTTGTGATGTTATTACGTAGGCGATTTCTTGAATTGAAACCAATTGGTATTGGTTTCAGGGTTTGATGATTTCGTATGATATGCTGTCAAATAAGATTAAGTAAGTTTCAATAAAAATCTCAACTGGTCTGATCAAGTTGTTTCTTTTGTAACTGTAGCATTGAATAATGTAACTGTAGTCAGTAGAAAAAAGGCTTGGTGCTTTGAATTGAGTAAGAAATTCCAAGTAGTTAGCCAGTCACCACGTAGCATATATAATTAGGAAGTAAGATTTGGATAAATAATTTTTCTAGTATATCACTGAGAATTTTTTTCATTTAATCTTAAAATGTTTAAAACTTCTCTTCTTTCTATCTTCTTTGGATTTTAATTGTCTACCATTACCATACTGATAGTAACTGATATCCTCACACCAATAACATTTTAAATTTAAGCAAGATAAAGCATATAGATCGCAATTTTTTGATAAAATATATATTTGATTTGATTGTAGCAAAGAAAAACTTGTAATTTTGTTAAGACTGTCCAGCTTTTTAAAGTTAAATTTTCATGTCCAAAGAGCATCTTATCAAGTGTATATATTTTTCGAGATAGGAAGATAATAGAATGGCAATTCAGAACAATTCAAAATTCAATGTTACATTTAACAAATCCAGATTCCTAGTGATTTAAAATACATTATCATATTTCAGTCTTACTAAAAAATTTAACTTGAATTATGGAAATACCAAATTGGTTATTTAATTTTAGATAAAAATAAGAGCAATAAAGAAAATTTTTGTTGGAATTTTTTGAAAAGTTCATAGCATTTTCCAACGTGTGAAATATTTAATGAATTAACAAAGTACTAATAACTACTACCGTCCTTAAAAGGGTTATGCATTCATTTATAATAAAAAAAGAGGGTGAGAATGAAGTACAGCCGGTTTGACACCTTTCTTCGTCCATATTGAACTTTAAAAAATAGAAATGCAACACACACATACGAATGCAGTAAGGAAAGTAAGCAAAGGGATGAAGTTGATAAAAAATTGAGTAGAAGGGTAGGCCATTTTGGTCATGATTTGATGAGAGCCTGAGTACGGCCTCCTGGTGCTATCAAAATAATTGCTATCTGCCCAAATGCACAAAAGACATCTTATAATATTACTTGCCTCTGCCTACACGATTGTATACCTACCTTGTCTTCAGCACTTCAACTTCTTCAACTCAACGACTACAGAGGCGACAAAAACTACCCTCTGGCCCGTATAGCAATGGCAACTTGATGATAATATGATGGCCCTACAGAACCTGACCAGGTGTGAAAATCCTCATGAAATAAAATAATATTATTTTATTCCGTTTTATTCCATTTTATTCCATTTTATCATTTCTCATTCCTTACCTTCTCTTAATGTTATGCTACACTTGATACCTCACATTTTTCATTGTATCTAATCTAATCTATAAAACCAAGAGGATAACGCCCCTTCCTACGCAAGGGAATAACCACAACCAACCACCTAATCCTGTATAGAAATCTTTTTGAAATTATGTTTTTATATTATGTGATTACTTAAAATACTACAAGGATGCAGCTTATATAATCATTTCTTATTTTTTAAATATAAAGAAAGATGTACATCAACCATCACCTTTTGAGTTTCCAATGAAAAAATATTTCTTTTTTGTTTGATATCATCAACATTCAACATTTCAACTAAATCGACCCTGCCTTGGAAGTTTAAAAAAATATCCTTCCATTTTCTCTCTACATTTTTGATAAATTACTATCTCTCATGCAATCTCTTATCACATTTTTATTGTAGTTCCACCTCATCTACTCCTCCTATATTATATTGTGTAGGAAAAAAATAAAATAAAATGAAGATTAAATACAGATAATGG
>JAQFZZ010000108.1:0-32302 GCA_034696405.1 Isotoma caerulea | reverse complement strand
AACTATGCGAGACTATTATTACGGTCATGACAGGAAAACCATATCGATATTAAAAAACAATTCGTTACGATTTCAAAAAATTTCACACGTAAGGCTGTACTTGTTCTTATGTAAAATTCAGCATAGGTGGTACCTCTTCGATTAGAACAATTTTAAGGAACATATAAACACGATAGTAGTGTGGCAGATCTGCAAGTGCCAAGCCTTTCAATTTTAGATGCAGCATAATAGTCGAAGGCATAGCGTAGAATTTATTTTTATTGCATTGCAGAACTTTGAGTTCCTTCCCTGTACTTTCTTTGGTCTAGAGCTTTTACTACCCTGATACAACCACAAGTACAACTCACAAATAGAACAGGTTTGTTCGATATCTTTCCCCGTTTTCGTATCTTTCTAATAATAATGACAACTTGTATCGGAGAAAGTATGAAAAGTAATACTGGGTAATATTAAACATAGGGGATAAAAACTAAATACTTACTTGCATGACAAGTGGAATGTCGTGCCTCACGCCGTTTTTGGATACAGGAACCCCATGAGTTGGATATTGAGCTGTGTAAGCTGATGCGACAGAATCCCGTGACTTTTCTATGCAGTTAACTTCTTGATTTTGCACCTGCAAGTTTCTGCAAAATTAAAACAAAAGCAATGTTGTCAGTCATCAACCTGAGAACGAAACTCATTATTTTATTACATTTTCACTTTAATACTCTTTACACTATTTTATGCTATAGTGGCTTTCTCCTTCAGAGGTAATCAAGACATGTCGCATTATCATTCCCTGTGTTTATGACTTTATAACAACCCCAGCTGTCACATTTTTATTATGAGAGAAATGTGAATATTTTCAGCACATTTACAGAATATAATGTACCGAATCATGTATGAACGATTTCTTTCATCATGCATATAAAAACAGTAGTAGGCAAAATGCACGACATCCAATAACATTATGATACTTGATGATATTCGTGGCGTTCTTTTATTGATGCTCTAAAAGCTATCTTAAATTTCCATTTCTTTTTTAACACAATGATGCGTTTTGCAACAAGATGAAGAGTTGCTTTCACCAACCAACCAAAACAGCCATTTCCTTTGTTGTCCATCTTTGTAAATTATTCATTTCTGGTCTTTCAAGTCAAAAATTAGACAAGCTTCCTATTTCTATTCCTCTCTTTTCATGTTGTTATTGTAATGCTCTTGACACTTTGATACTAAAGCAAGACCTGAATCGAACTCAAAATCCACTATTTCTTTTCAGGACAAAACATTTTGTCAGTCGTTTAGAGTGAAAGAAAGGAAGTATCTTTTTCTATGCTATTGTGTATGTGTATGTACTGTCTGCAGTAAGGATGGGACCCTGGTAAATTAGTAGAGTGAAAGTAAAAAAGAAAGTTCACGAATGAGGTAAGACCCCAGACATCAACCAACGAGAAGACCTACCTATCCATCTTCCCGGAAGGATCTATTATAGCTTTGTGATGTGATGCCCATCTAATTTATTTTATACATAAAAAAACAGACAGAAGAGCAGGGACAGGAAGGGTTCTTAGAAAAGTATCTATTAAAAATTTGCGAGTGGGAAGAAACCTATTTTCTTATAATATAAAGGTTAAACCTACCGTCTCAAGTGACATAGAATTGTTCCACTAGTTATTCAAATGTCAAATGTCTTCTAAATGTAGTATGTTGTTGTAAACCAACACAACAAAACTTGTCTCATTTTCAAAGTACATTTTATTACGCATTTAGAAACCTAGGAAAGTATCAAAGACAAACTATACAACTTTATACAAGTATAGACGTTTCCATTACTATTAAACAGAATTCGCTTTTACCAAAAACTCAATCAACTTCAGTAAAAAGAAAGTAGGTATTAAACGTAGTCCCATATTTCTTACTTAAATTATAATTTAACAGCCATTCATATGTAGATATGTGATGCCTTGGATATTGCCAATTTAAAAACTTGCGTCATACCTATATAAAAAAGTTCTCTATAACCTCAAACACGGTTCATGAAGATTATGGAACGGTTTGCTCATCTGCTCTATGTAATCAATCATAAATAAATAAAATACGACATTTTCCAGAATGCTCTTAACATTATTATTACTTACCAACTTAAAACAAAATTAAGGTGTCCTACGTATGGGCCCTCCAAGAAAACGTCCTTAGAATCGAGAAAAATTATTGTAGTTTACGAACATTTTTAGTTTACAAACAATCTACTAATAATTGTCTTTCACACGTACACAGTACATTAAGAACTTGGCACTGTGAAACTTTACAGTACAAAAACTCACATCTGCACAACATCAACACGTTATTATTTTATGTAATACATCTAAAATTATTAATTTGTATTTATATATGAAGTACATAAATATGCGGAAGACCCCACTCAAAGATATAATTGTCAAATATTTAATTATTAGATAATTATACTAACAATATTAACATTAAGTTTTAAACAATTAACTATAAACTATTCACTTTGTCACATTAAAGTTTGTCATTTGAGGCAATTCTAACCTAAGGGTCCAATATAAATACCTACTAATAATTACGATAATAAATTTTTATATCCAAAAAGAAAAAACGTGAAAGATTAGCTTGTTATTAATAATATTATTATTACTATTTCAATTTCATTTATGTTATATCATAGGTCAGCTCCCTTTTCTTCACTGCTAAATATCAGTCTAGGCATATAACTAGCGTTACTGGGCCTGAAATTGTTGCATCATGGCATATGCAGCAGCCGCAGCGGTCGTTTGTTGCATCTGCATAGCATCTACAGCGTTCTGACCTCCAGCTTGATGTTGAGTTGCAGCGTTTGCTGCTCCGGCCATCCCTTGTTGGGCTGCCCATCCTTGTTGTAAACCTGCAACATTCCCCATGAAGGCTGCTTGTTGGGCAGGATGAGCGTAATTACCATTCCCATACGAATACCCTTGTTGTTGCATCCCTTGAATAAATTGATTTTGGGCCATTTGTTGGGCCGCAGCAGCAGCGGCAGGGTATCCTTGAGCATACCATTGTTGATAACCAGCAAGTTGTTGTCCATAAGCAGATGCAGGGTAATTCGACGAGTTATTCATAGATCCTCCTCCAAATTGTTGTGTAGATACTTGATTAGCTCCAGTAGCAGGGTCACCAGCCTCCTTTCCCCACGAGCACTTTACATTTTGTCCATTAATTTCGGTATTGTGAATCGTTACGATAGCATTGGTAGCCGCCTCCTTGGTAGCAAATCGAACAAAAGCAAATCCCTTATCCTTGAACACCCGAATTTCATAAAGTTGACCAAATTGGGAAAATGTCCTTTGCATTAACTCTTCTGTAATTCCATTACTCAATCCTCCACAATAAACAGTACAGTTAGTAACACTGGACTGGCCATACACCTCATCAAATGTTAACTGCTTATTCCCCCTGTTGTCAGAACCACCCTCATTACTTCTTGGAGGTGGTGGTTTCCTTGTAGCCCAATTTGTTCGAATACTCCGATTTCCAAGCCATTGTCCATTCATGGCAGCAATGGCAGCCTCGGCCTCCGACTTTTTGACAAATGAGACAAATCCAAACCCTTTTGACTTAAGCGTCTGAGGATCACGTACAACTCGACAATCAGAAATCTCTCCAAAAGCTGCGAACGCTTCTCTTAACCCAGGAGTCTCAATTTCTTGACTGAGGTCACCCACAAAGATATGATAGTGCTTACTCGTATCCGGTTTCGATTGAGTATTCGGTGAAGTTGCCCAGTTTACTTTCATTTCCTTACCGAAACAACTTCTTTTATTCATAGCAGCTAATGCAGCAGCTGCGGCGTGATGTTCAAAGAACTCAATAAATGCGTAAGGGTCACCATTCGGTTCATGGATAATCTTACACCCGTTTACAGGACCAATTTGCGAGAAAAGAAGAAATAAAAATTCCTCTGTCGTTTGAGGATCAAGATTTCCTACGTAAAGGGTACGAGGTTGTGTTTCTTCACCACTTTCCATCATCTTCAATTTTTATACTTATTTCCACTACTTTTTTCTTCTTGGTCTTCGTTAAAAATTAGGTTTAACAGGTGCTCAAACTGTTTAATATGTCAAAGGCACTCGTTAATCTTTTAAATTTTACTTTTTTTTCGTAATACTTTAAATAAAAATTTATTATTTCGAACAAATTTGACCAGCCGGGAATCACTCTGTCCGCACTTCCTCACTTTTTGAATGCTTTTACCCTCCCCTCTCTGGCGTGCATTGCCAGTTGGGGCAGACAGAGATTATATGGCATTTCACGCTTTTATTTCTCTCATGATTAACTCTGACCCTCATCCATACCTACTTCAATCTGCTATTTCCCTTCAATAATCCCTTGCCTATTTTGGCTATTGTTATTTACTATATACTTTGTAGTTACTATTCAACTACATTATGCGTTTGAGTTTTCATCCAAGGGCAAGAATATTAAGGGTACATTTCTAATGTCCACCTAGAGACACACGAACGATACTATCTTCATCCTCAAGGCTCATTTTTCTAACCTAGGCACGTAGCTATTGTGTATTGGCTGTTAAAATTTTATTCGGCAAAAAGATTACTTTTCAAATCGACTAAGAAATGTACAAAAGGTATCTGCTAATTGATAATGCTTTCCAATTCTATAAATAATGATGGATAAATTACATTTTGTGAATTAAAAGGTTATTTTTCTATCAGTCTCACACTGTCCCAATTCTCAATCTATCTTGGGTAAATAAAAGCTTATGAGGAAAATCTGCAAACTTTCACCGGCGACCTTGATATGATTTCAGTTTGAAAGCAATTGTACTGACAGTCTTGTCCTAATCTATAATGTATTTTTTTAATTGCCTTATTGTTTTAATAGTGCCCGTCTGTACACTGCAGTGAGCAGTGTCATTCCCTACTTGTTCTACGTACTAGGATAGGATACTCACAAGAGTCAGATGAGAAATTATAATGGGTTACAATTTATCGCTATTTGTATACGCTACCATTGTTATCTCATATTATGTGACATCGGTGAGGATTTTTAATGCGTCACTGAATGAGTTACTTTCATATTGTTATCAACATGCCCATTAATTATTATTGTTTGATTATTACATTATAACTAAAAGCTTCTAGACTTCGGTTAGTATAAAAAGTCTCTTTGTATGTTGAGCCTTCATTGTTCGTGTCTCGCCAAGTAGATGAGACATTTGACATTCAGCAGTAGACTTGTATACAAAATAATGTAAAAAAAATATGTTATTGTGAATTAAAATACTTTGTAAGTTTTCCAATAACACTCCATTTATTGTAAAATGATGACGTGGATAAAAATAGGCAAAAAGTAGGTGAAAGGTGGTTTGACATTTCGTTTTTGTTTGTTGATGTCCAATGATAATAAATAATAAAAATGTGATGTGTAGGATTTAACACTGACGTATAACATTAAAGTACCTAGCACAGGAAGAACCTGAGCATTGAAAATTCTTCAGCTTTTATCGGAACCAACCATTTAAGATAAAATGTAAAAGAAAATGATTTTACAAACAAATGAAACAAATACATTTCCGAAAATGTTCACTATACGTGGGAGGACAATCAAATATTCATTGGAAAATTTGGACGATATATTTTAGTTGCATGTAACAAATAGGCTTCAAAGTTAGTATCTGTAGCGTGGAAAATGTGAGAATAAACTATGAATGAATCTAAACTCATTTCCCATGATAGTGAAGTGATGCCAAAGAGTACATTTTAATGACCATGAATAACTATGTAAGAGATTTGGTCATTACTGCTACTGCAGATAGGGAATGTTTGCTTGTCTGTGGGAAAGAATACGTTCGCTCAGTTACATAACATTTGTGCTTTCTCTACTTTCTCTGGCGCATAAGAAATTCTGCCCGCCCAGCTTACAATGGTATATTCCTTGCGTAATATGTAAAGTTTTGTCACACTAGAGTAAAGGTATACATACAGACAGTTTGCGAAAATGACAAAATAAATGCTCTGATTGTCTGCGTCTGTATAAAATTCTCAAGGGAATATTTTGCAAATTTTTCACTATCATTTTCAACTGGAAACTGTAGCATTAGAGTATTTTTGCTTTTATATGTAGTCTGTTTGTTAAGTTAAATCGAAGGTTTAAATTTGTCTCATGGGGGCATTTATACCAAAATACAAAGTATCAATAGTCCCCAAAAAAAGCCATTATCCTCTTAAGCTCCAATTGAGTGAATGGTGGATTATATTATAACAACTATACTATTTTTGATAGTATAGATGACTGACATTCATTTAAAATTTTTTTAGTATTTTATATACTGGTTGAATTCATAGAACTGAAATTAATCAAATTGTAGACACGAGGTGATGAATTATAATGTATATGATCAAATTGTAGGCAATTTTAAAGATGTCTGATTCAAAATCTTTTGGCTTTCTCTCGCATGATTTGATGTATAGTGTTCTGCAGATGTAAAGTTAAAGTAATCCGCAAAACTTGTATTAACTTTTTACTTCAGTGCACCTCAGTTAAAATTGCCTTCATAAAGGAAATGAATAAATAAATGTTGCATTGTAAAACTGCAGTGCATAAGCCAAGAGCTATAATTCTAGTTTTACGCTTTTTTACTTTCTCCCAACTTTCTCTCAGTAGGAATGTATAAAAAAACTACTGGTAACAGTAATAACCAATATGCGTTTACTATGTAGTAACATTTTTATACCGCACTTATAGAGAAACAAAGTGCACCTTTTGTAGTAAGAAAACGGGACTTGAGTTTATGTTGCAGGCTCACAGAATTTAAGGTGTTCCACCATCTGGTACAAGTCACAAGTTCATGAATGATTAACATTTGACCCCAATCTATTTCTCACGTACGTATAGCATCATATAATAGCAATTCATGTAGTTGCCTCAATGCATCCAATTATCCTCTCCCTTACCGCATAGTAATATTATACCTTAACAATTGAAAACATTTCTGAGGTTTGCTTTTTGTCGACTTCCTTGGAAAAAAATCTTGTTAAGCGATAGTGGTGGTTATTGTTGTGCAAGCCCATGAATGATGTATATTATATCAGTCAGTATTGCCTGGCTTTTACAAAAAACTTGAAATCTCTTTTAGGTAAATATTATACATCCAGGGCATAAAGATGTTGGATCAAAGCTTTTTGAAAAGAAAATTCTCAAAGTGGTACTACAAGATTACATCTTATAAAATATAATACTATCCAATGAACATTCACAATATGCCCTGTCTGATATAAAAGAAAATTGAAGTATTATATTTTAATTCAGACGATATTCTGCTGGAAAGTTGCCTACTGGAGTTGGACTCGATTTACATGCTGAATATAAGGCTACTTAGCTACTGGATGAAGAGAAGAATCTTTAAAGAAATAATTGAAAGTCTCTCGTTGAAGTTGAAATGAGAAGCTCAAATGTATGCGTGCATGAAAGTTTGATATGTAGCCAAATTACTAAAGCTCTGGATAAAGTCAGAAGAATAGGCCTAGGCTTACGGGTACTACCAAACTGTAACTACCACTGCCAATGGTAGTACTACTTAGTTATTACTCTAGAGAAGAAAAGATTCTATCTACTATCTAAGATACCTTTGCTTTGGGAGCAAAGAAGCATCTATCTGGTCGAATTTATGAGGGCAAAACCTCGGGAATTTATAAGGAGATCTTTTTAAGGGCGGTGGATCGTCGCTCCTTTACCTTTTGGCATTGGCATGGACCATACTACTTTGGCTGCTTTAACCAAGTTATTTTTTCTGTACCCAAGGTTTACAGACCATGTTAAATGGGGACGTACCATCGCAGTTCGTTTGGTACAGGCAAAAACAGCATGTACTTATGTATTACTTATATATTAGTTGTTAGTAAAGATATATACCCCCACTGGACTACCGGAGATTGAGCTAGAAATGGCATTATTGACCGAGGCGTTGTTTTCTCTTGATGCAAGTTTCACTTTCTTCATATATCCATCCCACCATCATCATCATGCAGCACAGGTTTTGTTTGTCCATCTTAATGTTAAATTTTGCTCTAGCATGCAATGTAAAATCTAAAATTAGGGTTTCCGTCAACTTTAAGAAACTTGCTGGGAAGTAAGGGCAGAGTCAGAAAAGTAGCATGCTTTCACTTCACTATTGAAACTTAAACCTTTTGTACTTATAAAATGAGATGAACTATTTCTTATTTTTAAAGCTAAATCAGAACTATATGCAGCATTGTATCTAGAAACTCATATATGCTGATCGTCTGTAGAAAATGATCAGAAAATCAGAATGGTTCAACAGGAGCTATTAACTAAAAGTCCTTTCTTTCTACACAAAACCCTCGTAGGTATGTTTTATTTTATGACTATTACGTATGTACATATCATGGTTAGTGCAACGGGAGCAGAAAATGAAAGCCATGCGTGTATAGCCGCACTATTTCTGAGTATTAAATACTCAAAAGTATTCCGCACAATGTGCAATTAAGAACAAAATGAACTAAAAAATTCATGAACGTAAGGCAAATATGCGAATATCATTTCTCCGTCAAACTTCATCAGATTTCTTTTGACAGGGAATAGGAGGATCGCTTTGTTTGAACTAATCGAGTGTGGATATTACAGACTAATTTTAGGTTTGATTTTTCTAATACTTTATTTTCGGGGGTTTATGTTGAGCGAAAAAACTAAGAAAATCACGATATGCCTGTAAAACTTGCTAAGAAAGAAATTTCCTACGTATAGGTAAATGCAGTTTAAGAAGGTGAAAGAGAAAGTTAAAGTTACAAGTCTTACTGACAGAAGTCAAAGAACATGAGAAAACTCAACTGTTTGTTTGACTTCGTTTTGAGTGCACAACCGAGCCAACGGCACACAACCACAGGTCCAGTTCACCACAACTTGGACTCATGAAGAGAGAGAAATAGAAAAGCCTTAGAAAGTTACTTCCTTCGATAAATCGCATTAATCACTTTGTATCTTTACCTGCCTACTACTAATAGTACTAATATCTTACATGAACTACTAGCACTAAAAATTACCTAATCTGTATTACAAGCCAGGCACAGCCAACAACATATCGTTTCATGCACTTTTATGTAGAAACTCTGGGACACCCTAAAACCATCAGGTTTCATATATCACGGTCAAATAAACCTAAAAGTCTTTCTCTCGCCTTCTTTCCATAAAGTATTGACCATTCTTGACTCTGCCAAATGATCTTAATTTGTCTCTCAAGTCATTGATGCCAGCTATACAAGCACTTGTTCCATCCATTCAATCGCTTTTTATCGTCGGTGATTTTACCAATTGGTCTCAATAGTGACTACTCTAATTCTTGGGTTGTGTTTGTATCTCGTCTGGTGAATCATTATTTCATTTTGATTTGCGCAGATTACTAAATGTGAGGGATTTTTCTCCACCGGTGCTAAAATCAGAAGAACAATTAGCATTTCAAAAGCATACAATAACTTTTCTTACGTTAAAACTTGAGGCGGTTTGAAGGATAAGTCCACCCTGTAACTAGCATCAACGGCGAGTTTGAGCGTTCTGGGTAATTTAAATCGTTGGCCATCTTGCTTCATAAACGCTGGAGAAGGATCATCTTCCCTCTTAATGCACAGTGTTACCTGTGTACGTGTTAAAAAAAGAAATTAGTCTTGTAGAAATAACTCTCTTGGGAGGATTCGCATAGTGAAACACCGAAGCGGCCGGGTGATAGATGAGGATCAAGGGTAGGAACAAAGCATTTAGCCAGGGTTGGCCAAGGGTTCGCATCATCGATGAGTTCTCTTGGCTAAAAAAATAATGAGTGGGTTGGATAGGGATGTTGTTGATGATGATGATGCAAGTATCTAGAGTGACATTGTTTGTCTTTTCCCATGTGACACATTCTTCTGTGGACCGTTTCATGGACTGACTGAGTGAGTTCAGTTCAAGTCATTGAAGATGAATGACTAGTAAAAAAGGAATGATTTATGATGTGCTAACAATAGCTGCCAACTAAGAGTAGCAATAGAAGAATTTTTTTCATCTTGCATTGGAAAAATAGGAACCAAGATATTTTATAGGGTATAAGGTTGAGCAGAAGAGTATGTATGTAAGGTAATAGACACTTTAGATTTATACAAGTTTCGACCTTGAACTAAAAGCGACAAATTAGGTCCATTTGATAAGTACGTGAAAATGATAATCGTTTTGTCCTCCAGCTAGTAAAAATGGATGGGCATTTTTATTAAGTGTTAGCGATGTACGAAGGTGTCTCAGGTGAAGAGATGAAAAAAATGATTTGGTCTAGACCCAAATGGCTACTTGTGCGTCCTGCTCAATAAAATCTGTTGAAATCTAACGATAAGTAAATTACGATTGCCTTTCCCTACGACCCTCATTTTATTCTCTATATCCACTTTCCCTTACTTGGACACAAATAATGGATTTTGCTGCATGGCTCTGACCCAACTTTCCCACCCGACTCTTGTCACCGGTTTCCTAAGCAAAACCACCTCCTTCACAATTTATGATCAAAATTCAACTCCAAATATAATATGACACCATCTGAAGAAAATAAATCGCATAAGGCTATGTCATAAAGAAAATGTAGTAAATACACATTTTAAGGCAAGTCATACTGCTGCTTTCACCTGAGTAGTTTGTTGGTATTTTTTTATTTGCAATTTTTGTTTTTCATCAGCATAAATAATAAATAGCTAGCCAATCACAAGATTCATAAACCAAGGCGAGGGTGACACTATTATCCGTCAGATGAATACTGAGAATGAGACCAACTAAAAGAATTCAAATTCCATAAAAGTACTTCACTGGCTATGAGCATGTAATTGACTGATTCATATTATATACTGATGCAGAAAAAAGCTCTTTGACAAGAATATTACTCTTAAAGCTCCTAAGAGGAATTATACGTCAGATCTTGAGCAGCGTAAATCTGTATTACAAAAAGTTTCTCGCTTTCATATTCATGAGCCCTTCAAGTTATGAATGACCTTGCTGGATAGCATGTTTTGAAATGCATGAGACATTGAAGGCTTCTCATTTGTTTTCTCTATAGTTCACACGGCTAGGAAAATAGATCCTTTGCTATCCTCTCTTCCTCGACAAAAGTGACTCATCCCGTCAGCGTTTTGAAATATAAATGTTCAATGCAGAGGAATGTGTGAAATTGCCTAGGTCCCATAGGACTTTCTCCGAGAGTATGAAGAAAATCTCATCTGATCCCAATCCTTATGTTACCAGTTACCTAAGTACCTAAATAAGGCCTGGTAGGTATTACCTGCAACGTACGTATTACCCACCACTAGGTAATGTTAGATTATGTGGGTCATTCCGTCACATATTGCCATCCCATGCCATTGCCATTTCTGCGTATATTTCTGATTCTGACCTGCTTGGAACCCAACCAAAAAAGGAATACCAACCTGATTTTCTATTCCTTTCGGCTTTTTCTAAGGTATTTTATGAAACATTTACTCTCAACTCCATCCTCAGAACATATAATGTCTTAGTAAATACCCCCACTACCAACCAACCAATACTTTCTTTTTTAGCCTTTTTCAGGCCCAGTTCATAGATATTGATACAAATGGTAATGAGACGGGAGATATTTATACTTGACACAGGCCATATATCAAGGATAAACCACTCGTTTTTCTCTCTTTTTGCAAGCAGGAAACAACAATTTTGGTACCGGAACCGATTCAGCTTTTTTGGGTTATCGCCGTTATACAAACACATGAAATATATTTAAGTATCTTTATCAAGTATATAAAAATCAATTAAATTTTGTAAGATTTCACGGTTTCTTAGCCAGTACACACGTGATTGGATAAATATATTTATTGGAAGGAAAAAGCTGTAAACTTTCACTGCTTTCACTTTCTCTCCAATAATGTTCCTTCCGAAACGCTTTCTAGAAAAAATAAAGAACCCTCTAGGGAGTTAGATGAATTGCATGGTGGCTACCGAATCCTCTAAAACTACCAGAAAAAGATACCCTACACCCTTTTTTCAGTAGCAAATTAGCCAACCCACATACGAACCAAGGAAAGGAGGAACAGATTGACTTCATTTAGTATTACTTCCATTAGGTAAACTGCGTATAGTAAGTCGTATCTTTGGGAGCCTATAGCATCAGTATAAATCATGTGAGTATATGTTTATGTTGCCTCATTCATTCACTTCTTACAATTTAACTATTCAACATTCAGCCTTCAAGCCCTTCCTCCCTAATTGCTCAGAATTAGATTTCACAAGAAAATCTACCCTAGTGCTTTCTAAGCGATTTGAGAAAAGTGGAATCTTTCTTAATGCAGTAGTTTGTAAAACAAGAAGGTCTAACTCGTTTGCAATAAATATACTCTGAGTATATCTTAAAGGGAAAGCATGTAGAAAGCGAGTTGTAAAAGAACTAGTGTGAAATGCCAAACGAGCAGATATGATTACAGCAAAGAGAACACGAGAAAGAGAAAAAATGCGACAGAGTCACGACACGACACGACAATGGACAAGAGCTTCTGATTGTGAGACTAATGTTATGTCCTAATACTAAACTAAAAAAGAGTGAAAGTAAGTAACACATGTGCGATTTCGCAATTTCGTCTTCATAAGTGTTGTAAACTTTAAGAGAGAGAGAGGGAGAGAGAGAGTAAAATCGCCGGAACATATGGTTAGCCTAAAGAGAATATATTTTTATGCAATGGTCAATGCACGATTTCAAAAATTTCTTTCAAGTTATTGAACTTATTTTCATCACACGGAACTCTGTACATAATACTAAATAACCACAGTTAGTACACACTGAAACCATGCACCACCACCACCGGATTTGTTGACCTAGATTTCTCGATTTAGTCTGACACCCCGACCCACTATTACTTCTCCTGCTAGTGACTAGTAACTCCTTCATAATTCAATTGTGTTGCATATTGAAAATCGTCCAGGATCGATTAAATCAGGGTGTATGGTAAATGGTATAGAGAAAATTGCGAATAGTTGAGTAAGGTGTTCTATCTATGTCAAAATGAGGTAAAAAGGTTATAGTTCAAAATGTCAATTAAACATCAAACAAAAAAGCACCTTAAAGAAAATTGCAGTTGCAGTTGGAGTAGAGTCTGTAGTAGAATTCATAGCAGTAGTACTAGCTCCAGTTTCTTCTTCACCTTCATCTGCAGATAGCAGACGTTTCATGATTCATGTCCGTTCTCCAATAAATAGGCCGAAGATCACAATCAAAATAGTATTATCTTTTTACGCTTTATTATTATAGGCTGAAGAGATAAAAGAAATCGTTACTTTTTTAGCTAGTATTTTTCTACTCTGTAAATCAAGGTGATTCTAAAGTTTATATTATTGAGGCAGCTTTCTGTCTTGAGACGGTTACTTGGAATAAATAGAGATTAAATATGTGTGATATTTTTATATGATAAGGAACTATTGGTGAGGCAAAAATAGATAGAGTATTTTATGTCGATTTGTATATTTGTACTAAGGTTAAGCACACAAAATGTCTTTTCCTTCAGTCAACTAAATGGTCACAAGGGATAGAGAATTCACGTTGTAGAAAACTTGTTACGTGATTGATGTCTCAAGTTACATTTCATGCAGCCCCAAGTTGAGCTGTGCAATTTCTAAAGATATAAGAAGATAGCTTTCTCAGCAGGTTATGTGCGTTAGGAATTAGAATGAGAGTAGTTTGTGTTGAGTTTCGAGTATCATGAAGATATCATATACCCCAGGAAGAATCACTGACACGACACAACAGTGGAATACCTTCACCGGAAGAGTTCTTATGTATGAAGTCAATATAAACAGACAAGTTAAAGAATGTATTGTTTCCGATGTCAGTCAGAAAAAGTTTTTGTTAGACAAGATGAAGATGAATCATATTTAGGGTTGAAAGTAGAACTGTAGAAAATTCAAGTGGTATATTAGAGTAATATTGAGTAGCACCAGAAGAATACAACCAAGAACCAGATACAGTTTTAAAGGTTGTTGTAATGTTGTGTTATCATGAGAAAGAGCACATGCACAATGTTTCGAGTTTAGGAAACAGACCTCTTCCTACTCTTGGTACTGATGTCAAACAGGGAAAAGAACCAAAGGCATCTGAGACAATGTACCAACAAAGCCAAGTTAGGCTTCTGTTGGCTTTTTTCGGAGAATTTCAATTGAATTCCCCGACCCGAAGTGCATGTATCCAGCCAGTTGTACTTTGTAGTCGTATTATTTCTCTCAGAACTGTGTCTATCTGACTGACTTGTGAATCGACTACTGGGACTGCTACACTGCAGCAGATCTTTCTTCTGAAACTCACTTTCGTCTCGTCGTCCGTCCACCTCTTTTGCCTCTATACCTGACTGCCCTAAAGTACTGACTGAAACGACTCTGCTCCAGCGTCAATCTATTAGTACTTTCATACATAAGATTGGTCCGTCCAAAACGACATAACATAACCAGAACCTAAACCACGCTGACTTCCAAAAGCCATTCACGAACAGTTTAGCTCGTTTGCTAGATTTCTATGTATATGCATGTAAAATAAAATGTAATGCTGATATCTATTCTATAAAATTCTAGGCTATGACTAGAACAGTTTATGGATTTCGGTTCGGTGAAATAGAGAATGTGTACAGTCGCATGGTATCCTATAGCATGTCATGGTGAATGAGTTGGCTAATAGTTTTATTCAGTGTTGGTGTGTTTTTGTGTGTGCAATTTGATGTTTGTATTGTATCCACGGCACGGTACGGTAACAGTTAAACTCTACTTTCACTCCCAGAAAGCTAAACTATCGTGCCATGCTTCAATCTGCCAAGCAAGACTTGTGTATACTCACTTATGTACGAGGCAAAGAATGACAGTGGATTCAAGAACCAAATGTATTTTTGATTTCCACTAAAAAATAAAATAGGATAAAATTGATCCCTTCAATCCATTCATTATTTTTATCGTATTATGGTTATCTGTAACCAAATCCCAGATTCAACGAACGTGTAGAGGTTAGTGTGGTTAGTGTTCGTGGTACATGGCACCACTACCACAGGTAGACAGACTACTATTCTCTTTTTTACTTCTCGTATGAAAGTAAACTACTTTCTGTGGTGCGGCTTGGGACCAAACAAGAATGTTTCCTTTATTGAGATATGTTATTATCGTTATAAGCAGCTCTTTAATCATTTTCTAGTCTGAACCCTTTGAAGCTCATTCTATTGAAACCCATATTTATCATACCTTAGGTTCTCGTGTCCTAGACAGACACCAGAAGAATATTTTACTTTATTATCATCAAAGAATAAATTATTGGTTTTTAAAAAGACAAATACGCTTTGTAAAATGTGTCTATTTGCTTTACCTTTCATACGAAGCTTAAGGTAGGATTAAAGAATGAGGGTGAAAGTTTTGTAGTACAAAAAGCGTCGGAAATATTTTTGTGGTTGCAACGATTTGTATGATATTCTAATTCTTATAGGTAGACTTTTCTCATCTTGAATTTCTCAGAAAAGAAAACAGCATCGGAATTTCGTAATAGATGGAGAAAGCGATTTTCTAAAGAGAAATAGGAATGTAATCGTGGAATGTGTTGTCTATTTTTCTAGTCGTGCTATGCCTAATAGAATATCAGAAATTTGCCCACATGTCTCTTATTTTACTTCATACCTTTGTAGATCCACCTTTACAACTGAACTGAAATGGAATCTGGATTTTATATTTTCGTGTTATGTGAGCCATATATAACCCTCTGATTCTGGTAGAATTATGGATTTTCCGTTGCAAGAATCAACTGTATTTCGCTTGGTTCGTTGATGGTGAAAGTTGATATGTAATTCTCGTAGGCTAGTGCTACTACTTGCTTATTGGTTCATTGCAACGAGACTGAATATTGAATGAAAATAAAATAATTTTTCTAAAACTCAACGAAATGCAATTCGCTAAAGGTAACATTCATAATTCACAGCTTCCAGATCCTTTTACGGAATTCAGTATCTAAAGCTACCTTTATTTGAACATTAAGTCTCAGGAGCACTTTCCACTTAGCTATAAATGAGAAAATATATAGTCAAGTAAACATCACCGAACTTCCAGGTATCACTACGAGATGATCTCAAACTTTTTCCTCTCTGACGTAAAATATAATCCACTTAAGGTATTTCTTTGCCGTACACCAATTTGCGAAAAACTAAAAGATAGAAAAGAAAATTAGATTTTATGTAGCAAGGAAGATACGCAGTCTATCGAATGCGTCAATCTTTAGGATTTGCAAAAAAACTCGTTTAAAATGAACCAAGAGCAAAAAAACAGCTATGTAAAACCAATGAATGTTTAATTTATAAATAAAGTGTTTACAGCAATTTAACTACGTACATGGGACAGCCGAGAGATTTAAATTAAGATAAAATGTTTTATAATTAATATAATTGACCAAATATATTAATTAATGGAAATGCAAATTTACAATCTTTCAAGTACGTAATTTAGGAGCTTTGCATAAACATAAAATAAGAAAATACTGTAAATGAGCAATGGAATGCATAATATTTGCAATTTCGCAGGGATATGAAACGTAGAGGCATTAGAAAATTTTCAAAAAATTATGTATTTATTGTATCATTTCAAAATTTTCATATTGCGCTTTTTCTGTGATTAATAGAATCCTATCATTATCTTGGGGTATTTTTTATTTCTTAGAATAATTTATATAGCAGTAATTCAATCAGCGGTCAACTATGTTCCAGCATTCTCAATTGATACATAGTTCTATCATTAGATTTTTACAACTTAATTATTTTAGCATTGAAGTTGGCTGGCCATGATAAGCAGTGGAGGCTTAAGACTTTCCTACAAATAAAAAGCAAACTGACCAAATGTGAAAATTAGTCATGACATTGGAAAGTGTGACTTCTGTCTGTCAATGAACATATCATTGGAAACATATAATTTTCACAATCATCTTTATTCACCTTTACCTATTACTTAAATAAAATTTTAAAATTATTTTTAATTTAAAAAATTTAATGAATTTATTAATTTTATTATACTGTCTTTTGGCAACCATAACTGGGCAGTGACATGTTTCTCCCCCCAACTCTCCATAGTAATTTCGCCTTCAAATCAATCCAAAAGCTGATAAGATAAGAATTGCCTAAAACAGAGTTGCAGTTTATTTGGAAGGTCAAGTAAGAACACTGTTTTGCTTGACACGGTGGGGTGAAAGGAGTGAAAGTAAAAGCGTGCGAGGGTGTTCGATCTTATGGATATCGCACTTAACCCCAGGAAGTGATACCATAGTAGAAAGCAGCGGTAAATAATATCTGAATACCTCTTTCCTCAATCTCATAACTCGACGTTTTAAAATTTGCAGTGTCATTATTTGTTAATTTTGGGGAAACGCTTTAAAACATTCAAAGCGTTTCGTCATTATAAAAAGATTAGCTTGACACTGCATATTTCATTCTACTTAAATATATAATCCAAAGTTGTTCTGGTTTGTTTCAGTTTTTCATTTACTTTGATTGAAGTGGAAGTGGAAAACTGGATAGGAAAAGACAGATCAGATTCATTTTTCGTTTTGTTTTTTGTAATTTGTATTCACAAATTTTGTAGTCGAAATTTTATGCAGTATAGGTGTAGTTCTTTAAAATAGTAACACAGTGCAGTGTGTGCAGCTACATCCTACAGTACAAACCACAAACGGAGTAATTGATTGTAAGTCCCACAGGTCCCAGCAGGCCCTTCTTTAGGTCATTCCAAATTTTGTTAGTCATGTCATAATTATTAGTTAGTGCTTGCTTCATGCTTGGTGTTACTAAAACATACCTGATTTGTATATTGTAAAACTAACGTCAACGTACGATTTGTGATTGTTGTACCAGCGAATTAAGACGGACAAACCTTTTATATTTTTTGTTATTTATATTACATATTATAGCTAAAAAATTGAAAATAAGGAAAACGTCACAAAATGAAGGTCACTGTAACATGTCTGGATGACACGATATTTACCCTTGAAGTAAGTGAAGATCTAGAGCTAGAAAATTTTAAAGCGTTTTGTGAGGTGGAGTCGGGACACCCTGCAGCTGAAATTCTTATTGCCCTTAATGGCCTTCCACTGACTGACGGGACAAAGTCTTTAAAGGTAAAAACGTCAAACCGTTCATACGTTCAACGTTATTGTTCATTTCGTTGATAGATGAATACAGACTTAATCAACATGTGAGTGCATTTTTTACGATTTTTGCACATCCAATAGGATCATGGATTGAAAGACGGAGATGTAGTGATATTGCAGCATCATCGATCTCAAGCACCTCAAGGACAAACTCCAGGATATGGATTTTCTCTTCCTTCCTCACAACAATCAGGTCAGTCAACGATGCCTAGGTTGGATTTCAGTGCGATTCAAGTACCTGGACGCTCAGGAGCATCTGGAAGATCTTCTGGACCATCAAAACCGAACACAGACGATCCTGCTTACATACGAGATGTTTTACTCAATGATCCTCAGCAGCTGGCTATTGTTAAGCAAAATAATCCTGCCTTAGCCGATGCCCTTACAAGTGGAGATTTTGGTAAGGTTTTTTTTAAATTGTTTATATTCTAATTTGAAACAAATAGTACTATGTTATTTGTGTTTTACATGTGCAGAAAAGTTCTCGAAAATGATAAGAGATATGCAACAGCAGCGTAAAGAGAAAGAATTACAACGAGTACGTTTGCTGTCCGCCAATCCATTTGACATGGAAGCACAGAGATTAATTGCGGAGGAAATCAAACAGAAAAACATCGAAGCTAACATGGAAGCAGCTATGGAATTTAACCCCGAGAGTTTTGGAACAGTTGTTATGTTGTACATTGATTGCAAAGTCAATGGACATCCAATAAAAGCATTTGTTGATTCTGGTAAAATATTCAAGTCTAATTGCAATATTGGCGAAAACAGCCATTTGCTTTTCATTAATTTTACTTTTAAGTCTGCCTGTCATCATAGTTAAAGCTGTTGTATTTTGTGTAATATGTAGGGGCTCAGACAACAATTATGTCAACTGAATGTGCTGAAAGATGTAATGTAATGCGGTTGGTTGACACAAGATTTTCAGGTATAGCGAAAGGTGTGGGTACCCAACGTATCATAGGGAGAATACACGCGTGTCAGATTCAGATTGAGAATGCGTTTTTGACCTCATCGTTCTCCATTTTGGAAGATCAAAAAATGGACATGCTTTTAGGACTTGATATTCTTAAACGTCATCAGGTTTGTTCCCGCAAATTACAATTACTTCTATCTTTAAAGAGTTAAATGAAGGGGTGTGAAAGTATAATTATTGCAATGTTTTGTTACATTTCGAAACAGTGTACTATTGACTTAAAGCGGAATGTGCTAGTAATAGAAACAACAGGAACGGAAACTACTTTCCTTCCAGAATCCGAACTTCCGGAATCAGCACGGTTGAGTTGGACTAAATCTGAAAGTACTTTGGAAAACGAAGGAGCATTAGACGCGCTTGGTGGTGAGGATGTTGGTCTTGCGAAAGCTATTGAAGAAAGTGTTCGAGAACAAGCAAAAAGTAAACCTTTTGATTTTATTTCAGCTTCTGCCGGTGTTAGCTCTAACAAGAAACCAAGAAGACATTAGGTTTTCTTTTCCTGCTTCTTGACTCGTACCCTGTCTAATTATCATCCACCTAAATGATCCTGCACTCCAGAAAATCGGATGCAGAACTTTCCACGTCACCTATCTAAATTTTTAATGCAAACACTTGCCTAACTAAACAAAATTTTTGTGATTCTTCCTTTCTTTCTTGCTGTAAAAAATTTGAATTATTTTATTAATATCTTCTTTTGATTGAATTAGTCTTCTTCTTCCATCAGTCTGCAGTCACTTGTCAACATTCCTAATAACTTTAAAGCATTTAGCTTATTCTCAGTACTGAACAGCAACATTTTAAAACGTTGATATCTTTAGCCATAAACTTATTAATATCACACAGACTCTACTGGAAATGGTCAGTCAAATTCTTCCACTTCCCAGCCATCCGTACCAATAGACGAAGCAAAAGTTCAAAAAATTGTTAAAATGGGCTTTCCCAGAGATCAGGTAACCAAAAATTGAAGGTTTCACACTTCGAGTTTATATAAAATTAATAGTTTAAATATCACCAACGGATATAATTCATTTGTAATTCATGTGTCTGAACAGGTTATCGAGGAACTAAGACGCTGTAGAGGCGATGAAACTCAAGCTATTGCAGCCCTGTTTGCAAAGTCTCTAAAGTTTTAACAACATTTTTGTCCTAGGGAATATGGAATATACGCGAAGCTATATGAAACCGAAATGGTTAAAATATTGGACAAACGCACATATTATGTCATACGTAAACGAGTGCCTTTAATTAATCAGATGAATAATTTATCGAATCACATGCATCATTTGGGTTATGGTTATAAATCTTAGAATATGTAAAGTTTTTGGTTGTAGTATAAAAGCTGAAAACAAATATGACTTGATATGATGACGTAGAAGAGATATAAATTTCACCTTTTCAATCTAAAAAAAATTATTTTTCAGTACCTACTAACTATTTCTATAATGCGTCTGTTTCATAATTAAATCATATAAGTCAAGACTAATACTTGACTCATGGTTGGTATACGTGTATCGTTTATGATATTTAAGTGTAAACCTTTATGGGTTTTTGTGTGATTAAGCGATTCGTAAATAAGTTTAAAATTAATTTACCGTAACGGTTTAAGTTAGTCAAAGTTATTATCCTATTATGTTGTAATTGTAATAGTGAAAAAATATCACAGAGCACCGAACAATAGGCAAACCCACTTTTTTCCTCACGCATGCCGCTTTTTATCGTTTCTCTCAGTTATGCTCTAACCATAACACCACGAACTTTCCCTGCCAAGCTTTTACTCTATAAGCTGTGGATGCCCAGAGAAAACTGTTACTTGCTTGGAGTTCGAGGAAGCTACTGTGTGCAGATCGTCATCTTGATATCTTTGTTGGAAATATTTCTCTGTCAACTTGGAAGCTATGAAATTACCCGAATTTTCCAGTGTTTGAAATAACTAAAATTATTTAAACATAAAACATTGTGTGAATTTGATAAGTCCAGTGTGAAAATGTTGTAGAATATAAGATCAATAAATTTGAAGTACTGCATCTTCTACATTTGGAATTTGGATTCGATATATTTTATCTGCAGGAGCAGTTTTGGTAATCTTAAATTCATTCTTTCGATAAAACATGAAAAACTGCTTGTTACGTTGCAATATTGAATCTCGAATGTTCTCATATTTGTGGCATTATTCCTGATGTCTGAGTCAAGTATAAAATATTTTAAAGAAGTTGTTTGGAAAAAGTTTATTACTTCCAGGACTTTTACTCCGAAAATAAAGTAACACGAACAAACTACATCAGACATGAAATGACTTTCACTTCTGAATGCATTACTGCTCAATTTTGCAAATGATTATCCTGTGTTAAGTATTTGAAAAGCCGACCACAACCCACCCACCTGAAATGAGTAGAGTGAAGAGCCAAACGACTTGTCAAAGTCATAAAACATGTTCTTGTATGCAAACTTTGTAAACGCAAAAATGGGCGAGGATAGACTATTTTGGAGATAAAACAAACCTTCCTATTTATGCAAGAACCAACTACAACATAAATATTTACAAATTGCATACACTGCATATATCGAAAAGAGCCATAAAACCACTTTTTATCATTCAATTTACAATTTTCATAACATTATTATTGTAAATCATTTAGCATTGGTTCATTTTTGCATCCTAATATTTTGGAATTTTGAAAATATCAGAGATTTCAAAAGAAAATAACAGTTCATCTAACCAAGGCAAGGCAATGAAATAATTTGCATCTGGTTTTCTTACAATTGTACAATCAAAATATGAAGTCGAAAGCCTTCTTCTTTCATGAAGAACATCTTTTATGAAGATTTGAAGATGGAGGGATAGTCAAATGATTATTTGTATTAATTTAAAATTTTTTAAACTGAAGAATCCGATTATATAATTAATTTGAACGATTTTGAACATAATTAAATTACAAGGGGGACGTATGTACGGTACCATGATCTGACTTATCACTTATAGACTTCCACCTTTAAATTTCTCCCAAGCACTAAACCCGTAAGGTTTAGAATTATATACCCGACATTCAAAACATGCAAACCATTAATTTTGGAAGCTACTTCTTTTAACGTTGTACTATTTTTTTCAGAGTACTTATGAGCGTAAACAAAAATAAACCATGCTTCTGCAATTTGAAATTCAAAATATTGAAGTAGTTTTAGTTTTAAAGTGAAAGCTTAAAGTGAAAGTCCAAAGTCAAATCTCTTTAAAATTGTTCTTGGAATGATACGTATATTTTATTTGATAATGTCATTTAAGTGAAACGATTGCAACAAACTTTTAAAAGAACCCTTTTAAAAATATTAAATAGTATTGCCGGCTTTCTCTGCATTTTATGGTAAGCAGAAGTAGAATGGAGAAAGGAGAAAGTCCTGATTTCGAGGTTAGTTGTCAATACCGTATAATTGTTAATAGAAAACCTTGTGACGCATTTTTTTATCAATCTATAAAGTTTTGCATTAATTTATAATTGCAAAAATTAAAGCCATAGATTTACAAGCTAGTATCATATATAAAATTAAGGGTATGAAATTTTCTCTCGGAGGTTTTCAGTTCGTATTATACGCATATAGTGCTATGCAAAGGTGTCTAAATATGATAGAAACTTTAAAATAACATATATTCACTTTATAGCAGAATAATATATTTTACTGTTAATGAATGTTAACGGGCTTAATTGCAACTCTTTTGAGTTTTCAACGAGATAGTTAATTGCCTTCCTTTATTACGAGAAGTAATAAGTTCAACCAGAATTGTAGTTGTTGCCCATGGGATAATTTTGGAGTTTTTACGGTAAACAAAGTTGTAGGAAGGAAATTAATTTGTAGTACATAAGTACACACGATGTGTAATTCAATCCCCTGTGTAAATATACGTTCAGTTCACTCACACAAGAAAAAGGATGCATACGTAGTATGATACAATGATATAGCAGGGAGTTTACCTGAAATGACAAATGAGATATTTCTTGGACGCACATAATGGAAATGAACCTGTCAGAAGAATATGGTCGGAATCGGAAATTAGATTGAATCGAATTATGTGTTTTGTATACAGTAGAACATTTCTTTGAGCAAAGAAAGAAAGCAAGAATAGGAGATTGTGTAGATTACTTACTATATATATTATTTCGTCCCTCAAAAAAATATATAAACTAAACTGAGTAGGTTCTTTTGCGTGGTTGTTCATTGTTCTAAGTTTATACTTTAAGCGATGTAGACTATTGAATAACCTCAGGAAATTGTGAGAAGGTAAGTTAAGTAAACTAACGAAAATGTCCAGTAATATGATAATATCGATGACAGATGTTGCCATCAGAAATATCCTTTCTATGGACTTTCTATGGATTTTTAAGGACTCACCTGTCAACTAGTGATGGCTGGGTAGAACTGAAAGGTTAACAACTTAAATCAATTTGGAAATCAACTTCATGTATAGTGTATAGTATAAAGGTGAAAGGCCATTTCCTGTTAGACGGTAGGGGGCTAGCTCTGAGCCAACTTTAACGTGATGCCCCCATATATAAGCGGGTAACATGTGGCGTGATAGGGTTAGAAAATCAAATCTGTTAAGACTTGATAAGACATTTACTTCAAGTTCTTACCTTCACTTTGTTCACTCAGGAGTTAGGACGAAGCACTTTCCTGGATTAGAATTTTTATCCAGATTTTAGGCTTATATCAAAAATTGCTTTTATGTTTTGGTCAGACAGATAAATATCTTATGTCTGTTTAGATCGTCACAGTCGTTAGTAATCCTTTACTCTTAGATGTTTCGTAGAATGGATATTATGTTCTGTTTAACTGGTAAAAATGGTAAATTACTCATGCTGTCTGGTCGAGTTGGATTTGGAAATCAATTTATTCTTATGATGATTGAGAGGTTAGACTTATTAGCTAATCCTCCATGACGCTAATTCCACATTCCAATCCTAAATCATTTTTTCGTCTCGTACTTAGAAACTTCTACACTCTTTTCTTTCTTTCTGCTCATTGATAAAAATACTTCAGCATTTATTCTCTCAACTCAATTCACACACCACCATACATTTCCAGGAAAAATATTCTACAGATTTTTTCATACTCTGAATTGCAGAAGTGAGCTAAAAAACTATTTTAAAAATTCAAACAACTTTTTTAACTTTAAGGCCTAAATATTGAAAATGGATGAACTTTGATGAATTATTAAAATATTATGTCCAATTCTTTAGTAAAGTAGGCAATAAAGCACGAGGCAATTTATTGATTTTTAGATTAAATCTGGTTTTTGCCCTTCAGCAAGTTTTGAGCTATGACTTCAACTCAAACTATATTTAATTAAAGTACATAATACCATTCAAACAATTAGCTCAAATGGTTGTAAATTTGTTAAGAACGCAACCAGATTGTGAATTCAGTAAGATACATTTTCTTTATACTTTTCCTACAAACTCATTTCGTAATAAAGTCTTTCATAAATAACCATTGTCCCACAATTTTTCCGTTCTAACTCAATTACTAAGAAGGATTGGGTAACAGAACTTTTTATGAAGAGATTAAGTAAGAAATTTAATTTCCCATCAATGCTGTTGCTCAATAACAATAAAACAGGAAACGGATCAACTTCATCATTCCATTTAAGTACAAATAGAAGTTTTATTAAATTCGCAAGGGAAGTTTTATCGTGACTCTATCTCATGGTGAAGTTTTGCACGACAATTATGTCTAGTAAAAAGGTATTAACGGTTCTTCCAACAAAGACTTATCCTGTCTAGAACTTGACCCAGCAGAAAAATAAAGCCCTTAAAACCGTATCATATATATATTATGGATAGATAATAAAACAAAACTTTTATATAAAAGGGTAAATACTAAACGAATGTGACGAAATTTAACTCATACCGTACTGTACTTTCAACTAATTTGATAGCAGACATGTTCTTAAGTAATGGTTATGTCGTTTTTTCAAATAAACGATTAATTATAATTAAGTATTTCGAATTTCTTTTCTAAAAGTTAAACAAGTAGGCAAAGTCAGTCAGACAGAATACCCACACAAAACAATTTACTGCAAATTCAGTACAAAAACACACTCATTTGGTTTGTGCTTTAGTGAAAAGGGTATGTTCTTTCTGTGACCGCAAAATGTGATCTACCGTAGCCGTTTGATAAGGAATTAGTGTCAAAGTTTCTATAATAACATATTATTAATGAACTAAGCAATTGATTGTCGTCTCTACTACAAGGTCGACGTAGTATGTTCGAATAAGACATGTATGAACCAATGATATTTGTGCCAATGTACCATGCAAGCGAATTCTTTTCTGCATTTTCAGGGAAAGTTACAACATGAACTATACCAGACTCAATTAGTAAATTGAATCGACGTATTTTGTAAGCCTACCTACTCTGGACGCCCTACGGTTAACGATTGCTATGCTATAAACCCGATATTTATGTAGCTATAAAAGTGACAAGAAAACTATTGCTAATTTCGGTGCAATATTACTTTTAAATTAGACAAGTATTATAATATATATATACTATGCAGAGAGAATTCAATAACAATGCCAGTATTTAGACAGATACTATTTTTGGCTTCTAGCGTCTGTGGCATTCATACTGTTATTTATTATATTGGTTATGGTTGGTAAAATTGCTTTTCCATTCAGCTCGGTTCAATTTCCAATTCAATCAGGATTCCATCAACCGAGAATTTCGTCACTGTAGACGGGTGAGAATGAGAAGACATGTTGTTTAAGCCCATTATTTTTACTTCTCTTTCAATCGATGTCAGTCAATCTAATATAGTTCTCATAAAAAATCACTTTGGAAAGAACTAATAATACATTTATAGCTTTGTATCTCATACCTTACTCAACTCAATTTATCAATTTCGCTAAAGCTATTTTTTGAAGACTCAATTTGCAATAAAGTCAAGACGCAAAGAGAAAGCTCTGATTCTGTAAATAATCGATTCATACTGTCTGTAGCGACCTGGTTGCAACTATTGTGCATTATTTTAACGAACAAACTTATACGACTACAAAATTTTGAGTAGCAGAAAAAGTAAAAAAGTAAAGATTTTTTTCGCAAAGCTCAAGCTCATTTAGTCACTACAGAAGTACGGGCTTAAATGATAATCTGATTTTAATGTTAATAATGACTATAACTAAAAAATGGACAACTAAATATCTCATTAGTTATGGTTAAAAGATACAAGCTACGGGGTTTTAGAATACTTAAAACGTTGCTATAAAACGAAATGTCGTATAGTAACTAAATTTTACAAAAACCACTAACATGCAAAAGTAACGGAAAGCATATGTAATAACTTTTTGCAATTGAAAAATATTACTTTCATTGTCACTCAATGTCAAGTTTTGACAAAACTTTTAATAAAAAACACATGTTACTTATTCACTAATGAATTTTAACATAAAATTTTTCCAGCAAGCGATTGCCTACCAAAAATTACCACGAGTTGTCACTTCTCAGTTTCT
This sequence comes from Isotoma caerulea, assembly GCA_034696405.1. Classification (NCBI taxonomy): domain Eukaryota; kingdom Metazoa; phylum Arthropoda; class Collembola; order Entomobryomorpha; family Isotomidae; genus Isotoma; species Isotoma caerulea. The sequence goes on along the minus strand of JAQFZZ010000108.1, from coordinate 5,628 downwards.
CACATTCTTTATAAACAATAAACAAGTGAAACTTTTGTTTCATATTGAGACCGAGGGTAGAAGCTTTTATTCGAGTGCAATTCAATGTTAATTTATTTATCAAAAAATGAAAAATTCTCCAAATGCTAGAGGCGCATGTAAGATAGTCTGAAAAGTGGTAACAGGAACAAACATTATGAAAACAAGTCGAGTCACTTTAAAAAGAAAGCCCTTTTCTCAAGGAAACACCAAGGTGAATAAAAGCAGTTTTTATTCTCTGTGAAAATGGAATTTTACTTTTTAGTTTTTAGAAGCCTTTCATGTGACACATTTCTTATAAAAATTTAAGTAAATAATAATGACTTAAAGATAGGTATGCATTAACGCTTGAAAGAAAATCACCTTACCTATAAATAACTGTTGATTGTCAAGAGACTTGTGAATTATAATGACAATGATTGGTTATGAATGAGGTTATGACTGAAATGAATGAGAGTGCTTCATTAAAGCTACCCAATCTGATTTGAAGTATAAATCGAAAGATGTTAGGCTTCTGCAGTAAGATGTTAAAGCTGACAAAACAAGTAGCAATTTTAAAGCCAATTTCTACCCAGGTAGGTATCGCATAAAATCTTTTTTTCTCTTATTCTTATTTCTACGTATCTCAATTTCAATACACTTCACGTACGAAAGCAGGAATAACAATATGGAATCTTAAAAATAAACTTTCATTTTCCGAGTATCCATTTTTAACGCCTTACATCTGGCGTTTATACTGCATACGATCCAATAAAAGCACGACCTCTAGCCTCCAACTTCTATGGACGAGACGAGAGCTTCTTATACTGTATAAAGAAAGTTCTGGAATTCAAATCTCATAATTTTTTTAATAATCCTCTCATAATTTCCTGCTGAACTGTAAGAAAATATCTCCAGAATCCTAATTGCTTTCTCTAGTCTTGTTGTATTTCTCAGAGATTTGGAGTGAGTAACGAAGTAGTTTTATTTTTCTGCAGTAAAATCCACTTCCACAACCCTTAATCTGATATCCTTCAAGAGTTTACTTTAAATCTCTGCTGCATTTCTTCCCAAGCTGTTAGCTGTGTGGGAGATAGATAGTTTGTACAAAAGTAGAAGTGTTTGTATATTGAGTTTGTTACCACTAGAAATGTTGTAATCGAGTTGGACCTTTTCGCTTCATGAAAGGATTTAAACTTCTATATAACAGAGCTATACATTGTACAAAATTAGACATTTAGTTCCGTGAATTGAATAAACTTAAGCCTTCTGGGGGAAATCCTTTACAAATCCCGATGCCATATCCCAAAATCAAATGCAGTATATTTCAAGTAGAATTAACCTATACACCATATTATTATACAGCTATTACTGCTGCTGATGATGCTGAATGTTTGTCTTCTTCATTCGTTTAGTCTTCAAGGTCTTTTTGGTGGTTGGTGAGTTTTAGTGGAGTTGTAAGTAACTTGAATGATAGTTTCCAATTTGAAAGAAAACAGAAGAACTGCACTAAGGGATATAAATGGATGATAGCCTTTTAGACAGCAGAGTATAAGAAAAATTGGGTCGATTTTACTAGACATTGTCAGTGAAACACATGTGTGCATCCCCCATAGTATTGACATTCGCTTTCATTTACAAGTAAAACTCTTTTGCGGGTCGGACCGTCTGCTGTGTCTACCGATGAGAAAAACGCTGATATTATTTGCAAGGAAAATGTGGATGGCTTTCGTAAACGTGTGAACTTTCTGTGTGGCATCTTATTGGCAAACATGTAGTGTGATATATTCTATTTTCCAATATCCTTTGTATGCGGCTGGCTTTATTGGCTGAAACAAAGGTTTCCGGAAAATTGGTACGTTGAGTGGTTAGCCTTAAGAATGTACCTTCGATATTTCTCCATTTATGCTACGCTTTATAACTTTTTTCAATAAGAACTCCTTTTCGATTACCGCACCGATATGTTTGCTCGATCCAACATTTATAAAAGTGTGAAGTGAAAGTCTTTAACTTTCCTAATACTCTTAAGCTAAAATAGTACATACCTATCTCCTCACTATAAATAAGGTTGCAATGGAATTCCTGAGTGGGAATCGGATTATTGGATTCAACTTCTCTCTGACATTACTCCTAGCTATTTCGTGTGTTTTAAATATTTATCTAAAATGTGTACTGTATTTCGGTTTGACTGGAAGTGAATTGATTCTACTTCAACCGGTTATAAGGCATTCCGAATTGTCTTGAATAGATGTATCTGCATATAAATAGCGTTAGAACAATACGTCTTCAAACAAATCGATTTTCACTAAATGTTGAATGCAGCTGATGGATTTGATGAAAACTAAACGCATAATATCCGTTCCTATCATAAAGCTTGAAAAAATAATATATGTAAACCTAAGGCATTATCTCTAATTCATTCTAATAGTATCATTTGCTGCTTCTTTGTATCTCTTGAATAAAATGAAACTTAATTTCAGGTCAACATCAATCAGATATTGGAATGAGCAGTCGTACTCTAATTTCCGGCGGAAATAGTCCCTAATCTGCTACTAAAAGATATCCTGATAGATAAGAAAATGTGTTGTTGTCAGAAACATCAACGTTATTAAAATGACCGTCCCTCTAAGCGATGTCAAAATTTCGATGAAAAAGCTTATCTCGAAAAGCAGACAAACAAAGGATTATGATGAGGTCCTTGATGAAGAAACATTTGAAACATGATAAAGCATTTGTAATCCAACATCCAACTGTATGAATATAATATGGTTTGAACAATTGGAAATGATAAACTGGAAATAAATGGCTGCTGTCAGTCGTACGCTTTCTACATCGAATTGACAATGAATACGAGTTGCATTCCTCTCTCTTCAAATACATGAAAACTAGTGATGGCTAAATGACATTGACAGTGATAGTTAGAACAGTTATGCAGTTCACCACAGACGCTTAATAAAACCCTTGCCATTCAAACATTCAAAATTTTGAAACAAAGTTCTGTGGGTTTAGTAAAATATTCAGTCTCGGTTAACTTACATTCACAGCTATTGTATAATAATTGGAAGTGCAAAGGTGTTGTAGAAATAGTGATAAAATGAACTTGAAATCATCATTGTGGTGGTGTGGATTGTGGTTAAGAGTTCAGTGGAGCCTCTTCTGTCTGATGACATCGTTCCCTAGAGGTTCTCCAATACTAAACAAAAAATACGTAAATTACACGGGCGATTTTATTCTAGGAGGACTTTTTCCTATCCATCGACGAGGATCTGGTTCTGAAGTTTGCGGTGAAATACAGGTCCTTTCTCTTTTCAATACCACTTTCTCTCTCATTGTAAACTACCAATTTACCATGTCATTCTATATTTTCTTTGCACTAAATTATTCGATTAACTTTGTCTTCTCCACCGCACTTTCTCCAAAAGTTTTATCTTCGTGCTATTAATGCCATTCTCAATTAAGTAACTTACGTATTATTTACCAAATACGTAAGAAAATGTACCATCAAATTATAAAAGATAATCATGAATTTTCCACTCTGTTAAAATACAAAAAGTGAAATACTCATTTAGCATAGCTATCGAATTTATATAGTGATCATGCATTTCTATTTTGTTTTTATTCTTAACTGTAGTTGGAGGATGGAGTTCAATTACTCGAAGCCTTGTTGTTCACTGTAGATAAGATAAATAAGAATGAAAGTCTTCTTCCAGGGATAAAACTAGGGGTTCTTGCCCTAGATACATGTGACTCACATACTCATGCTTTGGAACAGTCTCTGGACTTCGTGAAAGGTAAGTCAAGCCACGGTTCATATTAACTTTCTCCAATTGCAATGAATTATTTTCCCATGAGAAAAATAAATTCCTACTTTCTTGTACATTGGTAATTTATAGTTTATAAATAGCAATAAGTAGCATATGAAATGCAGAAAGATAAAATTAGAAGTTTTAATGCACCTTATCTTCATACAATATGTTTTCATGTATATTTGTTATGAGATTACTATAATTTTATATAAATGATTGTTTTAACCATTTACTTTTTCTTCTTCAGTCACGAATGTTCAGCGACAAAAACTTTCCAGATAGTTCTTTCATGTTTTCAAAATTACCAAGAGTAAAATCATACGTCTGTTTCCAGCTCAAAAAGATTTTGCATTCTGTAGTGAGAAATGTTACAGGTTAAGATTACAGACAAGCAAAGTGGAGAAACGCTACGCTTGTATCTTTTTTAGTTTTAATGTTCTCAGTATTCATCTTAAAGGACAAATTCTTGTGCTTTTTCAATGCATACATTATATCAAAACGGAAATTAGTTTTTGATAAAAAATATTATGTTCATGACCTCGTGTTTTAAATGTCATACTCGTGTGAGAATATTTTATAACGACATCCACATAAGTCTAATTTAAATGTTCATTTTTTGTATACTGTTATGCGAGTCTTTATTAAATATTAAATTCAATAAAAAGAAGTTGCGCTTAACAGGTGAGAGACAGTATAGTATACAAACGGTTTAGAAGTGAAGTGACTTTCTCTCTAGCAACTTTCACCTTTCGTTTGGAATATTTGCTGGCTGATACCTTGTTGTTGGAAACATCGTTTCCACTAGTCTTTGAAATTTTCTTACCTTTGCTTTTGAGTAATTCAAAGATGTATGCATTCTTTACATGTTTTTTACAGGTTTCATCTCCCATTACAATGAATACCATGAATTAGAGTTCCAGTGTGAAAGTGGAAAGCCTGCAAAGTTCTTGGATGGAAAATTTGATCGTATTGTTGGAGTCATAGGAGGCCAATCTTCCTCTGTGTCAATTCAGGTGATAATTGTATAAAATTTATACATTTTATGCCTATTAGTGGCTTCTATAAGCCTTTTCACAGATTTTTTGTGTTGATTCGGAAAATAAATATCTCTGTGCTAAATTTTAGTCCATTTATCAAAGCATGCAATCCACTAGACAGTTAGTTGATTTCCAGAGTACAGAAAATTGATTTAGGCTATTTTTAGAACATTTATTGATGAAGAGACTGCGGGTTTACTTCACTAACACGTCGTGTTAATGGTAGAGTCTTGTCACATAAAGGAAGTCATAGACAGGATACACAACGCATCTCATTTATTAACTGCGTTTCAATCTTACAATTACTATTATCAAGTTTAATCGCCGACGGATGATAAGCATAGAAGTCAAAATTACCCTGAAAAACCCCTATAATTTATTTTCAATAGTAATGTGAGTAAAGAGTCATTATAACTATCGGTTTGTTTTGCTGCATAGTATTTTCATTTTCGGTCTAATGATGCATATTTTACCATTTTCGAAGTGTTGTTTGAAATCTTCAAAATAATGCTTATTAGTCACCAATCAGAAATAGTAAACATCAACAACCCAATTAAGTTTGATAGAAGTTATTGAAGACAACTTCCAATTATTTTTCTGACAGTTAATTAGGTGCTAATATATGTTCGTACTTATTAAGTATCGTCAGATGCTTTATGTGAACGCTCATGGTGTCTGTTAGTCCGGAAGTCTGTGAAGGCGATAACTACTGAACCGTTTAACATATCGACGTCAAAGTTGGTACACTTGCTCTAGACCCCCATAGCTTGGATAAGTTCGCAGATGGG
>JAQFZZ010000107.1:0-32314 GCA_034696405.1 Isotoma caerulea | reverse complement strand
TGAATTTTGACCTGAATTAAGTAAATATTAATTATGAAAGAAATTTATTTTATTTTGAGATTTCATAAATAAATAAGTAAGAGTTATTTGAAGGGGAATTTTGGAAATGGATTAGAATTTCTAAGAACTTAACTTAGAAATTAATAATTTCGACCGATATGGGGATAAAAAACTGAATTTACAAAGGTACAAAGTACAAAGCAATCTGGCTCGGGCTATGCGAAGCTGCACTGGAGGTTTTATTTCTAAAGCACAAAAGAGCCCGTCTTATTGAATGAATCCCTAAGATTTCTACTAAAAACATCTCTTTCTCTAAATAAACACGGAGCCAATTCTAGTGATTTTTTGTGCTTGCAACCACTACTACAACTCATAGAACAAAACCACACCAACCTTGCCATCATGTACATCACTGAATTTCTTACAACTTTCTCCGACATCAGTATGGAACCGGTAGTGGTTGCACCATGCAATGAATGTATCATAGTATATAATACTATATATTTTAGTGTTACATCATCAGAAGAAAGAGATTCTAATGTAAGTGAACATGGGGGAGCAAAAAATGTAAAAACAGCGTTTGAAGCGTTGGCTCGGTTAGCAGACAAGAAAATACAAGATTTAAGATCCTATACAAATATAAATGGATACGGGGTACACACACATGTATAACATCATGATTATATTCTAGTCATACTAGAAATAGAAAAGGTACATGCTGGTTTACTACTATTACTACTCCTATATACACTACAATAAAGAAATAGACTTGGACTAGACATAGAAAATACATAATAGCTTGATAGAGAGATACACATTGAACATTTGTAATAGAATAGAAAGGAAAGGAAGGGAGAAAGTAAAAGGGAGAAATTTGTCAAAACTTTCCTAGACTCAATTGACGGGTATAAAAAGTGGACATTTCCCGGCGCCAGTAAGTCGCATCCTCCTTCGAAAAGCGGAGGAGAGATCTAAATGCCCGGGTACTTTCACTATCTTCTATTATATTTCTATTGCTACTAACCCCAAAACATAATAGTAAAATTGGGTAGTAGTAGTAGCTGTAATATTGAGTACTCTTAGTAAGTAGTTTGTACCCTATAGTTGAATTGAAGATCTACCCCATAGACGATTCAGCATAAGAGAATAAGACAAGTTTGTAAAGTGCTATAAAAGCATGATAATAGTATAATATATACATTTTTTTCTCATCCTCTGATCTGATGATTCTGATTCAGAATCTGTATGTATGAATGTAGTGAGAAACAACCCGGGTTTTAACTACCGGGGAGAAAGTTAGTTTTAACGGCGCCACAAAGTCTAGCCAAGTGGGATTGGTTGGCTTTCACTACTTTCACCCGCCTTTGGTATCCGCCCTCAGATTGGCCCCGGGTGAAGGGAGATCTCGAGGAATTTTTTGTCCCTTCAGTTTATACTTGGCCTTCGGCTTAGTTTGTCTCTTTTCTTACTCTCTTCCTTGCCTCTTTGAATAGAATCAAGTCAGATAGGGCTTCTGAATTACTTACTGCTTGGGTGAAATAATACCCTTTGATACATTACATTCTATTGTAGAATAGTCAGTCAGTACTAGTTGTAAGTAATCCTTTCTTGTATTTGCAATCATGGAAATCCTTTCCTGCCCCAGTGGCATTAGTATCGGCAGAAGTAGTAACAGTAGTAGTAGTAGAAGTACTGGTAATATTATCACTAATCCCTTAAGCCCTTGTGAGATACTTGAGCTAATGGAAGATGGGCAATGCGAGACAGACCAAGAGATCGAGATCAACATCAGGTCAAAGGGTAACCTGAACATGGATCAACTACAGTATAATACTATTGCACCTGTCTTATTGGAAAGTCACAGTCTTCCAATTAATAATACAAGTCATCATTTAACCAAAACCAAGAGCTTTGACCCGCTCTGTCGTGACTTGTTGGGCGAGATAATGCATAGGTGGATATGGATTTATAACAAAGCCTATATTTGACAAAAATAGGCAATGACGCGAGTGGTTTAAGGGTTAATTGTCTCCAAAGCAGTTATACTTAGTAGTAGTGGACAGGTGCATTAAATTAAATAATTTTGTACCATATTGTTGTAATTCAAAGTGCATAAACAATAACATGAACATATTTAAAGAAAATGAACAGTTCGGTCAGTTAAAGTACTCTGATGTTAAAGTCCTGTCGGCTGTCTTGTCTCATTTTTCATCATAAACGCCCACAACAACAAATAAGATACAATGAACAAGCCCTATTTCACCATAATAATGGTCCATCCATCCATAGTCGGTGGGTAGCCTTGCCTTGGCCTTAGGTAGGTAAACTATCAAATTACTATAAACTATCAACTGTATACTTACTTAATAGGCTTGTCCATTCATTCATTTTAACAATATGTTTTCTAAACGCTATTTTGCATGAAGAGATGCAATAATGTAATTTAGTGATACAAATATGGTCTGTCTTCAGTTGATCCCTAGGATTAATCTTATACAAAGTCACTGTGACTCTGAAACTCCATCCAACTCAATGTCCGTATACTTTATTAGGCTTATGAGGTTGTGACTCTTGGCAAGTCATTCGTATCGTAAATGTATCAGAGTTGTAAAATAACGAGATTTTCTGATCTGTCTGATTCCATCTCTGTGTGACTGTGACATGCCTACGCAAAAATACTCTACACACGCATCTGTCTGTCTACATTTTAAGGATTGTATAGGTAGGAGAGGTTACAATTTCTATTAAACTGCTAAAAAGTAGATAATGCATTAAATCAAGTACAGTAAAATCTTTTTATTGTAAATTTAACTAAGGTTGAATATAATTTCTGTTCGGTAACTTTTATTGATACATTCGTTATGCTCGTATATCGGTTTTCGTATAAATGGATCATACTCTATTGAAACTCAGAAAGAAAGGGTAGTGGGTATTGGCTTTTGAGATGAATTTCCTTGTCCTCTGCTCGAGTTAATTTGATTTTGATAGGATTATGCAGATTAGTTGACTTTTCTAAGGTTGTCTTAGTGTTCCCCTTCTCGCCCATGAATGTCCAAAGTTAGTTTTATAGTAAGTTATGCGAATGTTAATAGAGTGACTTATTATAAAGAAGTTGTTTGTATGCATTTAAGCAGGTAGGTGGATTTCATTTTATAGTTTTATACTAAATACAAAGGAAAACTTCAAAGTAGTTGCAGGGTGTCTTACTACTTTTTATCCATGAATAATTTATCATTCCATCACATCACCTTTGAGCACTGGGTGATTGGTGATTTAATTAGGAAATTAATTGGATTTGCAGTCAGTGAAGTATGAACTGTTTGTTATTGGGATTCTGTTCGATATCTATGTTGTAGTACAGGCTAATTTATATGAAGTTGGAATTGCACCTGCATTAAAGAACATATTTACGGTTAAATTGTAACCGTTTTGCGACAAATTTTTAAGAGTATATTCATTTAAAAAACATTACTTAAAATTGAAGGGATGCAAAAGGTATTTTTTCTGAAAAAGTGAAAACTAGGAGCTTTTATAGTATTGACTTCTTTCGGACAGGTTGTTATATGCTTGACAGTATTACGGAATAAATATAAAGAATCTTTTTGGGATTTCATTCCGTGTCAATTGATTGAGAATTTACTTAGCTTTTGACATCAGTCATTTTAATTTTATAGTCGAAATTTTATTATAGTAAAGTAAAACTCGAGAAATAAATTAGAATCATGAAAAACATGCATTTTAATTTTAAGTACAACTTATTGTTAGATAATAATAATAAATGAAAGAGATACTATTTAAGTAACATAAAATGCAAAAGATGTAAGCTATTCATATACCTTGCTATTATTGTACTTGAGAATAATTTTATTGGAAGTTTCGCAGGTATAGTGTGTAGGTCATGGTAAAATTATTCCCAATACCCTTAGTTTCAAAAGGGACGTACTGAGCCTTGCTTCAATAGATTTCCAAACCCTTGGCGATGGTTATACTTATACCACGATACAATTTCATTTATGAATTACGTTTCTCTTTTGATAAAAAATGTATTATAATGTACTAATCTTCAGAAATGTAAAATAGCAAGTTAGATAAGAAAATTACATGTTAAAAGAAAGTGGAGAAAGCATTTTAATAATCGAATTCATTTTTTACATTACAGATTGGCTTCAATGCACCTTAATGAAGAAAAAAGGCCAAAAGTTCCAGTAATCTCTGACGCTTAAAGAATTAAAACTTTTGAACTTGTCCAGCGTTCCAGCGTCAGGATTATATTTTTGAACTTGAAAAGAAAGTGACGGAGAAAGTAGATAAGGAAGAAACCACGAGAAAGGGAGAAAGAGTTGCTAAATCCTGCGCACGGGAAAAGCCGAGGCGGATGAGCATCTTCAGTCCGAAAACATAGGCTGGGCACTTTTTTGTTTTCTTTGTAAATAATAAACAGTAGAGAAAGCATTTTTTAATTATTATTGTATTAAGTTATCGAACTGATCGATAAGCCCTTTTTCGATAAGTAATTGTTGAGCGATATTGAAATTCGAAATTGAAACTTAATTCAACCCTCAACATGGCACTCTCACTGAGGATTAACATTATTGAAAAAAGTGTCACAAAAACTCTTCAGTTTGACCCCTCCACGTCGATATTCGATGCTTGTAAAGTCATCCGAGATAAATGCTCTGAACTTCCTGATCTTGGGCAGCGTAAGTCATTTCTAATTATAATTAGCTTGTGTTTTTATCTGATTTTAAGCGTGTATTAAATGAAGATTAATTTGTTCTGCTGTTCACTGTTATTGATGAATTCATATGTGCAAATGTGCATTTTGCATTAAATGCATGAAAACATAGTATAATCTGTAATCCTTTTTCTAATTTTTTTGTTTGTTTAGTTAAATTTAAAAGGCTTTACATAGAACAAAGTTTAGTTCAATGAAACGATTTATTGTTTTAATTTTTAGCCAAAGACTATGGATTGTTCCTCCCTGGCGAAGCTTATGGTACTGGAGCGTGGCTGGAGCCTGCAAAAACATTAGATTATTACCTTCTTCGAAATGGGGACACAATTGAATACCGGCGTAAGATGCGTACGCTTAAAGTCCGTACTTTGGACGGAACAAATAAGACAATGCTCGTGGATGACAGCCAAAATGTGGCCAATTTAATGGTCGTGATTTGCACAAAAATGGGTAACACATGATTCAATGATTCACGAAAATGTATTGAAAATTTTAATTTTTAATTATTTTAACCGGTTTTGTAAAAATATGTTTCAGGTATCACTAATCATGATGAATATAGTTTGGTAAGAGATCTGCCTGAAGAAAATGACTCTTTTAATAAGTCCGAAAATTATGGGACACTGACACTTCGACGTAAGAAGGAAGAGAAGGAACGAGATGCCAAAATGGAACAGTTGAGGAAGAAACTGAAGACAGATGATGAAAGTATGTATCCCTCTATATTTTAATTACTTACATCTAAATTACTTGACATAATTTTTTTTCATATTTTTTTCGTGTTTTATTTTAAGTTAATTGGATTGATAACACAAAAACGCTCAGAGAACAGGGTGTAGAAGAATCGGAAGTCTTACTTTTGAGAAGAAAGTTTTTCTTCTCAGATCAGAATATCGACGCTCATGATCCAGTACAGCTCAACTTGCTGTACGTTCAAGCCAGAGATGCCATTTTGGATGGAACTCATCCAGTTACTCAAGAGAAAGCGTGTGAATTTGCTGGAGTACAGTGTCAAATTCAGTTTGGAGATCATAATGCTCAGAAACATCGTACTGGGTTTTTGGAGTAAGATTGATTCATACAATTAATTAATATCGTGTAATAAATAACTCTGAATATTAATTGATGTGATTTTTTTTATAGTTTGAAGGACTTTCTTCCGACTTCTTATGTGAAGGTGAAAGGAATTGAGAAAAAAGTTTTTCTTGAGCACCGAAGACATATGGGTCTTTCAGAATTAGATGCCAAAGCTCTGTACACAAAAACTGCAAGAGCGTTAGATACGTATGGAGTCACATTCTTTTTAGTTAAAGAGAAAATGCCCGGAAAGAACAAGCTTGTTCCACGACTTCTTGGAGTAACCAAAGACTCGGTTCTTCGTTTGGATGAAAGGACGAAGGAAATATTGAAAACTTGGCCTTTGACAACTGTTCGACGCTGGGCTGCTTCGCCCAATACTTTTACTTTGGATTTTGGCGATTACTCAGACCAATACTATAGTGTTCAGACCCCAGAAGGAGAGCAGATTGCTCAGCTTATTGCTGGCTATATTGACATCATATTAAAAAAGGTTAGGTTTTATATGGGGATACTCGAGATATTAGAGAAAATAAAATGTGAGATCTTAGGATGCTTTGAATAAATCATGATTTACATATTTTTTTGATTTTTACAGAAACAAGCCAAAGACCACTTGGGAATTGAAGGTGACGAAGGGTCTGCTTTGTTTGAAGATAACGTTAGCCCTATTCGAGCAACGATTGTTCAACGCCAACCACCGGCTCTGGCCAAGCCATTGGAAACAGCATCTGTTGCTAAACCAGCGGTCATTCAAGCGGGTCCTGGAGGTAAGACCAGTAACACCTGGAACTATTTGATGAAAAAAGTTAATTACCTATTCATATTCACAATTATCGTTGTTTGATTATTTAGGTCTGAATACCATACACACTGGGCATATCCAAACTCCTCATTATAGCACACTACGTGGTCAAGCTGATGTTACTCACAGTTCACAGTCTACGGTAAGAAAAAAAAAACTTACCAGCACTTACTTACCGTGTACGTACAATCTCTCAAGTATATATCGGTCGATAGGACCTACCAAACCTATGCAGTCATTTAATTTCACTACTTTCACTTTTACTTTCCCCCTGTCATTTTATGACTTGGATCGATACATATGATAGGTAGTGTAACTGACTGTTCCATGCAGTAAATGCCTATGATTTTAGTAGTGGTAGATTGCGTGATAATTGCTCATTCATGTTCATTGTACCTGCTGGTCTGTTAATTGATCTACTTAGCTCATAAACATACTAGTTTGATATTTGATATGAGATTGAGCCGGTATACACAGGCACAGGACAGGTAACAATGTTCCACCACCCCTATGTATCTTAGTTTTGGTCAATTTTTTAAAAATATTTTCCATACCATGGATTAAGTATGAAAAGAATACAAGCAAAACTAGAAAGAAAGTTTTATAAATGACCACACAACACCGCATGCGATATAATACTTAAAAACAGCAAACATTTTTGGCCTAGTTTCAGTTTTAGTCGTAAGACCAAAATTATACATTCATAAATGTTCTTAGGGACCGAACAGAAGCATGAATTTTTATTGTAATCTGTATTCAACCACAATTATTTCGTAAGCAGAGTTGTTGAACGAAATTACTCCTTACTAATTCTATTTCTTAAATAAATACATAAAAAATAGAAAAAAATGAGCGAATATTTCTTAAACGAATTTCGGAAGTTACGAATTAAGGTTAAAACAAATTAATTTTGTAAATCCTCAGTTTAATTGTCTTTCATCTGTCACAAGTCTAATAAAAATTTCATTAATTAAACAAGTTTTCTATTACTTTTTACTCAGGTTCAACAGCTTCAGATGACAGAAGTTATGTCAGCACAAAAACGAGCTCTAATGAGTGGGCAAGATGCTGTCAGCAAGTCCATGAATATCTTGGATCAAAGATTTGATCTTCCGCCCATGGGAGACGACCCGGTGAGTGGCAATTACCGTCTTCGGTACACCCGTGTGACTAATTTCTCCTAGGATTAGAACGCTTTGTCTTGTCTTATGTTGTAATGTTGTATCTTCGGCTCGTTTGCCAAAAAATTATGAAACGAATATACTTGATCTTAACTGTCTTACTATCATTTATTTTTATTAATGTAAAACGGTCAACGATTATAAAAACCGTCGAGTTAACTTTTTTACCAAAAGAACTAACAGTATTAACAAAGACTGATTAAAAATGAGTATTAATTTTTTTAACTGACCTTTTGAAGTTAAAGTTTATAGTTTTAATTAATCCTTTGGCTCTCACCAGATTAAAAATTTTATTTAGTTTAGTCAATAGTCTTTTTACACCATTAAAAGTTCTTAAAAGAATGTTTTGTACATACTGATCATTAATCAAGTAAAATTGAAAATTTTAATTCATTAAGTAGCGTTCGCATGAAATAAATCTTTTAAATTTGAGAATGTTTTGTGTTGCTTGCCTTGTTTGTTCATTTTATCATGCCTCGGAATGTTTTGCTGTGATGTATGACATTTGTCTTCTTCCTTCCTTGTCTGCTATCTGTCTTTCTTTTATTTTTTTGCATTGAAAAAATACCTCAGTCACATTGCGTTATTTGTACTTTGTATTGTAGCTATACATTGCTCAAAATGAAGCTGAAACGGTTTTTTTGTTTGTGTGACTGCTTTTTTATTTGCAGTGTTATTAATGTTTTATTTCATTAATTTGATTTGAGGTGAAATTAGTCTTCAGCTCTTTTGTTGTATCTTTCATTTTTTGTAAAGCTGACACTGACGTTTTATTGTTCTTGTGTAGCATACAAGGAAATGGAAGGAGACAACTTTAGACACAAAGAAGCAAAATGTTCAAACTCAAATTGCAGCCATGAGTGCTGCCACGGCACATGTAGTAACACTTACTTCGACAGATGAGGTAGATTCTGGAGCAGTAGGGGAGGCAGTCAGTGCTATCTCCTCAGGGTTACCTGAGGTTGCAAAAGATATGCGTATGATTGCTGCTCTTACAGATGATAGTGGGGAACAACTCATTGACGCCACTAGGAAGCTTTGTAACGCATTTTCAGACCTTCTTACAGCTGCGGAACCTGACACGAAAGAGGTGAGAAAATATTTGATTAGTAAAATTGTACAAGTCAGTCAATCAATTATGAATACATAAGTAATTAAAGAATTGGAAGGTTTTTGATAAAGAATTTCTCCTTTTAGCCTCGTCAGAGCTTGTTGAGTGCGGCTGGACGTGTTGGAGATGCTTCGAGAGCTTTACTGAATACTATAGGTGAGGGAGACGAAACCCAAGATATGCTTTTGGCCCTTGCCAAAGCAGTTGCTAACGCTGCAGCCGCACTTGTGGTTCAGGCACGGAAGTGTGCAGCCACGGTGGATGACACTCAACTTCGGGAAGATGTGATTTCATCTGCTGCTCAAACTGCCCTAGCTGCCTCTGAACTAGTGGCTTGTGCCAAAGTGGTTGCACCCACTGTGAGTAAAGTTATTTAATTGTTTCAGTGAAACAAATGATTGCGACACTTATTGTTATTTTTTATTGATAACATCTGTTATACAGATCAACAACGAAAAGTGCAGAAACGAGCTGATGGGTGCCACCCGAAAGGTATCACAAGCTGTTGAAGCAGTGCTATCAGCAGTTGGCAAGTCTACCCAAAACAAAGCACTGAAAGATGATCTCCAATCCGCCGCTCGTGAAGTCAGTGATTCCTTAACTCGACTGATGGATCACATTCGGTAATTTTGCATTTCTCTTCCAGTTTGTTTGTGTTACAGATTTGAAGTTTGCAAAAAAGAAGAGAATAAATTGGAATTTTACATTTTCAGACCGGCATCTCGAGCTTCTGTCCAAGAATCGCGTCAAGAAGAAGAAGCGGTGGACACAATCCTAGTCGCAACTGACAAAATCATAACCTCTCACGATTCAGCTGATATGGTCCGTCAAGCTAGAATTCTAGCTCAGGCAACAGCTCAGCTGATTCAAGCAATTAAAGGCGAAGCAGAAAAAACGCCGGATTCTGATGTACAGAGGAAGCTGATAGCTGCTGCAAAAGTTCTTGCTGAGGCAACTTCACGACTTGTTGAAGCAGCTAAGGCCTGTGCATCAATGCCAAATGTTCCTAAGAATCAAGAAGTTCTTAAACAAGCCGCCCAGGATCTCAGAGAAGCCACAAATTTGGCCGCTGGTGGTGCAGTTCAGAGAAAGAACTTGAAAAGACTAGAAAATGCTGCCAAGAACGCTGCATCTGCAGCTGCTCAAACAATTGCAGCCGCTCAGTCTGCTTCTCCTCATTGCAATAATGCCACAACAAGAGATGCTATGTCCTCTGACTGCCGAGCCGTTGCAGATACGATACCTCAATTAGTCAGCGCAGTTAAATCTTCTCTTCAATCTGGAGACGATTCTGCCCGAATCAATCTTATTGAGGCAACAGATAAGTTCTTGAGACCTTCAAATTCTCTTGTCGCCACTTCGAAGAATGCTGTGACTTTTATTGAAGAGACATCATCAGCCAGACATTTGTCACAATGTTCTCAAAAACTTGCTGTAGAGTTAGTTGAGCTTAGGACTTCCTTGGACAGAATCAAGGCTGATTCGGGATTAGTTAGTGTGACTGATCCTAGACGCCAGTTAGATACTGCAGCAGATAAGATTCGAGAAGTGAAAGAAGAATTGATAGTTTGCCGAAAAGCTGCTTCGAGAAATGAGCTACGGCCTCTTCCTAGTGATACGATGCAAAACTCTATTCAAAGGTATGAAGAATAAAGTGTATTATTTTAGAAATTTTAATATTTTGTATGAAACTGACTGACTGACGTTTCAAAAAATAATTTACAGATTAACTTCAAGTATTAGAAAAGTTGGAAATTGCACAGATCAACTAGTAAATTCGGTCTCCTCGTCTGATGTGCCTGGTGCAACTCAGTCAGGCCAAGGAATGTCTTCAGGACTCACTGATCTTGTTTCTGCAGCAAGAGGCGTTGCTGCAACGACAAATGATGCTAGAATTTTACATGCTACTGAAGAAGTTTTGGAAAGAAGCTGGACATTAATACGCGAAAGTGGAGGACTATTGACCAGCGACGACTCAGCTCAAGAGAAGCAAGCTCAATTGAAACCATTAGCGAAAGGTGTTCACGATGCATTAGACAGAGTTGCAGGATCGTTCCCAGGTCAAAGGGAAGTTGAAGATGCTATAATGACTATCAATAACGCCAGTAAAGTTTTGGATGATGGAGTATCTGGCCTAAGAGGAATTCCTGGATCCAGAAACTATGGGTAAAAATCGAATAACTATTATTACAGAAAATAATTTTTAAGCGACCTTAATTTCCACTACAATTTTATAATTTTTCATTACAGGCAATTGCAGGGCGAGTTGCAGCAGTTAGCTTCAGAAGTAGGAGACTCTGCACTGGAAGTCGTGGGTGCAACAAATAATCCCACAAAACTGGGTCAGCAATCCAAAAAGTTTGGAAATAAAACAACTGAACTAATCAATACTGGATCACAATTGGCCGCGTTACATGAAGATATCGAAGTCCGTGAAGAAATTATCATCACGTTAAAAAATGTTTCGATTTCTACCTCTAACTTACTCATACAAGCAAAAGCAGCTTCGGCTAACCCAGATGCTCCTGGTATGAGAAATCAACTTTCCGCTGCTGCAAGGTACAGTATAAGATTTTAAGATTTATGAAAATCGCTTTAGTGTAGTAACTGTAGTAAATAGTAATCCATGAAGGGCCATGTTGACATTTGTATTACTGATTCCCAGGGCTGTAAATGAGAGTTTGAACCAGCTGATAGATGCCTGCTCTTCTGCAGCCCCTGGTCAAAAAGAGTGTGATAATGCTGTGAGAAGGATTCAAGCTTTGAAACCCTTGTTGGACAATCCATCCGAACCTATCAACAATTTATCATACTTTGATTGCCAGCAAATTGTCGTTGACAAATCGAACCTCCTGGGTATGAAAACAATAAAACTTGTTTACGGCTTTATTATTTTTTTGGTCATTCGGTGCTTAATATAAAAACTATCGTTTTTGATACAAATGAATATGAAGTACAGCTCACAATCAGTTAAGGACTTGTATTATAATTTCTCAGTTTCTAACATTTAATAAACCCATACAAGGGGTATTCAGATGGGCTTATAGTTAACAGTAATTTAACAATTATAATATTGGAAAAAAACTTTGAATAGATCATAAAAATTACGAGTAGGTAGTAGTTAAACGTAGGTTGAATAGACGCAATAATAAATTAGCAGAAAAGCGATGTGTTTTGTTAACTGTGTTGTCCGAATTCAGTGGTGATGGTTGCCTTGCTTTGCTGTTGTAGGTGATAGCATGACGGGCATAGCCAAATTTGCCAAGGAGGGTCAGCTGGATCAATTTGGGGGCTCAGTTAACTCGGCTGCAGATGCAATTTGTGGAATGGTTGAAAGTTCGGCACAAGCTGCTTATTTACTTGCAGCATCAGAGCCGACTTCAGTGGCCGGAAAACCTGGTCTTGTGGATATGCATACGATTAATCATTCAGCTCAGAGCATTAAAACTGCTTGTCAGGCGCTTTCCAGCACCAAAGTTACTCAACAACAAGTTTTGACGGTGGCAACAACAATTGCAAAACATACTTCCTCACTATGCACTGCGGGTCGTGTAGCCTCGGAGAAAGCAAGTGACTCAACCACCAAAAGACAGTTTGTTCAAATGGCCAAGGATGTTGCTAGTGCTACTGCTCGACTTGTTAAAGAAATTCAAGGTAAGAAAATTACCATAGTTTACACTTTCTCTCTAAGAATGTGGTTTACGGTTGAAATTTTTTAAAAATAACGGATCCGCTTTTTCACGATTGTAGCATTGGACACAGATCAACAGAGAGAAACTTGTGGTAGAGCTACAGATGCCTTAATTAAATCTGTGAATTCGCTTGTGCAATACGCTTCTCAGCCTGAGTTTGCTGGAGTTCCTGCTAAAATCAGCGTAAAAGGAAGAGTCATTCAAGAACCAATAGTTTCTTCTGGCCGAAGTGTTATCGAAGCGTCATGCAAAATGCTCCAGTCTGCTAAATCTCTAGAGATAAATCCTAAAGATCCTCCCACCTGGAGTCAACTTGCCCAACAAAGCAAGCATGTTTCAGATTCAATAAAACGCCTCGTAACAGCTCTTAGGTAAGATATACATCAATGTATTTATAATAATAATACCTAATACTTTAGTATCATTATATCTTAAAAATCATCAAAAAATATTCTCATTGCTTCGACAGAGAGAAAGCACCTGGTCAAAAAGAATGTGAAAGTGCAATTCAGAAGCTAAATGATTCTCTCCGAGAAATTAATCAAGCATCCCTTGCTGCCGTATCTCAAAACTTACCACAAAGGAAAAACAATACTGTGCAAGGCTTTGTCCAGAATGCTGAAGGATTACTAAGAAATGCTGAAGAGCATGTAGAACCTCTGAGGATTGCTGGAAGGGCAGAAGCTGAAAATCTTGGACATCAAGTGTCTTCCATGGTCTCTATTATTGATGCTCTAGTTACAAATATCATTGGAACAGCATCAAATATAATTGATACTAAAGAACAAGTAAACTTACTTGAGCGAACAAGAACCGTTTTAGAAAGTTGCGTGCAGTATATTTGTGCTGCAAAGGAGTCTGGAGGAAATTCCAAAGCTACTACTTTGCATCCTGAACTGGACATGAGTGCACAGGTACAAGATATTATTAGCTAGCGTTCGTTAAACGATGATTTTGACAGAAGTGTTAAAATTAAAATTTTCATTTTTAGTGCTTTCAAGAAGGGTTAGACGATCTCAAATCATCACTGGAAAGAATATCATCAGGAGCTGGCGGCCTAATAGCTTCCATTTCTGAATCCATTGCTGCATCGATGGTAAAATTAGATCAGCAAGCAGCTCCAAGTAGTGCAACCGAAAGCTTTGTTGATTATCAATCAAGAATGGTAAATTCCGCAAAGGAAATAGCGCGCCTATCCCAAGAAATGGTTACAAAGTCGGCAATCGATCCGTCTCAACTGCCTCAATTGTCCTCTGACATATCCCATCATTACACACAGTTGGCAAACGATGCAAGAGGTGCAATCGCCACTACCATTTCTCAAGATGTAGGGATTCGAATTCGTTGCGGTGTTCAGGAACTTGGTCGAGCTTGCATAGACATAGTTCGCTATGGCGGAGCAGCACAGTTTGCTCCTCCAGGAGACACATTTGCTCAGCGAGATGTATCAGATGCCAATCGTGTCGTCTCGGAGAAGGTTTCTGATATATTAGCAGCATTACAAGCTGGATCCAGGGGAACACAAGCATGTATCAATGCTGCATCAACTGTGTCTGGCATTATTGGAGATTTGGATACCACGATTATGTTTGCTACAGCTGGAACACTTCATGCTGAAGGAGACGAAACTTTTGCAGATCACAGAGAAAACATAATTAAAACAGCAAAGGCCTTGGTTGAAGATACAAAAACTTTGGTCGCAGGTGAGTTTACGATACGAAATGCATATTTTGTAACTACTTAAGATTGGCAGTGGAAGTAGTATTTAACAAATGTATGTCAAAATTTGCAGGAGCTGCATCTACTCAGGAACAGTTGGCATCAGCCGCTCAGAATGCTGTTGCAACAATTGTACAGTTAGCAGAAGCAGTAAAATTTGGAGCCGGGAGCTTAGGATCAAACAATCCAGAGTCACAGGTGATGCTGATTAATGCAGTTAGAGATGTTGCTGGAGCCTTGTATGATTTGATCCATGCTACCAAGTCTGCCGCGGGCAAAGGACCCACTGATCCCTCAATGCTGACCCTTAAGGAATCTGCAAAGGTAATTGCAGACCGTACAAACTTAACAATCTCTATCTGATCTCAAATTCAATAATCAAATTAATGTTCACAAATTTCGAAGTCCACCCGCTTATACACCACTCCTAGGCTCGTTGGTACCTCTTAACTTAAAGTGTGTGTTCAGGAATGTAGGAAGATTGAGATTATTTAGCCTAACTACTCAGTTTACTTTTTGAAATAACCCATCTTGTGGTGTTAAGGTATCATAATCGCATTTCAGCATGCAGTACTGGTACCAAAAATGCACGATTTGTCGTATTGAGCATGGAGTTCAGATATTTTCGAGAATATACTATCGATCGTATAAGAATATATTGATTAATTGATGAATCTATAAAGGCTGTTGAGGAGGATTGTGGACCAGGACGGTCAGAGTTGATAGATGAGTTGGTTCGAGCCTCCTTGAACATGGAGGAGGATGATTGGATCACTTCGCAAGATGAAGACGATCTTATTCTTCAACTCTGTGCTATCGATGCTACGGACTCTGGCAACTGAGGCATAATTTGTCATATCAATATGTTACAAGAATGATAGGGATACTGTCTGAAATTATTAGTTTATGAATTTTCAGTTTTAATGTTCAATTAGAAAAGGAATCATTGTGAAATACGATTCAAGTCGAACGACCGAACGGTGCGATTCAAAGCTTCATGTATTGCCTAGATAGGTATCTGTTTAGTTATCAGTTCGAAGTCTTTCTTTCTTCATTTAAGCCAATGCATATCATTACCACTTATCACTATACAATTTCTGATCAAATTTTCAATTTCAAAAAAATTAATTTTCGTAGAATTGCTATGTATCTTTCTACGATGCATTTAAATAAACAGCTTGAAATTCAAAAGAGTACTTTATGCATGTTTCTTGAATATGAATAAAATATCATCACATATTTCAAAAAGTGAAAGTAGAGAACGTAAACCGATTTAAGGTAAGCGAAGTATCGTTAAAGTTTTATGTTTGTGTTAATGGCAGTGCTATGTGAGGCTACGGAATTGGCTGATAATGAAAAACTGTGACTT
The DNA here is from genome assembly GCA_034696405.1 of Isotoma caerulea. Taxonomy (NCBI): domain Eukaryota; kingdom Metazoa; phylum Arthropoda; class Collembola; order Entomobryomorpha; family Isotomidae; genus Isotoma; species Isotoma caerulea. The sequence goes on along the minus strand of JAQFZZ010000107.1, from coordinate 16,625 downwards.
AACAATCGTGATTAATGAATTAAACTACATTGGTACGCCAGTAATGTTATTGCAGCATTGATATGTACTCGTTTACGTTATCTAAACTTGTAAGTGCAAGCTTATTTATTATTATGCTATGCTGTGAGCAAGCAAAATAGTGAAATTTTCAGTGTATTTTTTAAACGCATTTAGTAGTTACATTTATAAAGTTATGTTCATGTTGTGGAGTCCGTGGCACCTCCTTCTCCCTTCAGTTACCTTAATATTTATGATTTTATGTAGTGAAGTCAAACTGCTGAAAAATGAAATGATCTTGAATTAATCTAAGTAACCTTTACTAATTAGGTAGCTGATGCTCTTTTAGAAGAGTTAATTTTGATTGACAAGTGTGTTATTACGTAGTATGTATTCTTTATGTTCTTGTTGGTTGGTGAAAACATAAAGTTAGTTATTCACATCCGCATCTCTGTTCTGTCCGTGAGATAAGATGGGAATGAATATGTGGGTTTTGTGAATTAGTCTTTAACTTGTTTGAACAGCATGAAATCTTATATGGTCTCAGAAACATGTCTTAACTACTATCAATGTTTTTTTTCAGATTATGGTGACAAATGTGACTTCACTTCTGATGGCCGTCAAATCTGTTGAAGATGAGCATTCAAGGGGTACACGTGCATTGGAAGCGACAATTGAAGCAATTGCACAAGAAATTCGGGTAAGAATCAAGTATCGATTCAATAAACATGTAATAAAAATAGATCCAAAATAAAACGCAGTGTTTTATCGATAGGCATTTGATTCACCGGAGGTTCCTAAGGGACGTACAATAACTCCTGAAGATCTTGTTCGAGTAACAAAGCCAGTAACTCAAGCCACAGCGAAGGCAGTTGCCGCAGGAAGCAGTTGTAGGCAGGACGATGTAATAGTTGCTGCTAACATGGGAAGAAAGGCTATTTCTGATCTACTCACAACAGTGAAAGCTGGAGCCTTTGGCGTTGAAGGAGAAATGCGTGAAAGACTATTAATTGCTGGACGACAATTGGCAATGAACTATAGGGAACTTCTTCAGTTTGTATTACACGCAGTCCACCATCCAGGGGCGGAAGTGAAGTCTGAGTTGACTCAATGTTCTAGGGAAATTGCTCAAGCCGTTACGGAATTGGTTGCCGTTGCTCAACTCATGAAAGGTATGGTATGCAGTTTTTTTTATGAGTAAAAAATTGTCAAGTGTGTTAGATTACAAAAATGTATTTAATTATAATAAAACGTACATATTATGGCTGCGATAACTTAAAATAGTCATGAAATGAAATGGTATATTGATCTAACAGAGTATAGCCGTAAACAAATTGATTTTTAGATTCAGTATTTCTTGAAAATTGTCTTTAGGCCGACGGTTTAGCAAAATTTCTATATATTTAAGGTCTCATACTTCACAATTTTAGAGCAAGAATGAAAAATGTTTTAATACTAAACTTTACATTAAACTAAAGAGAGTGCATAAATTTTAACGATAACAAAGTAGCGTACGCACATGTACAAAGTGTCAGAATGATGAATAATACTTAAAATTAGGCTGAAATGATCAAATTGACGGATCAAATCTGATTGTTTTCTTGATTTTTTATTGTCTCACCCTTGTAAAGTTGTTCACAACCAGCTATCTGCAAATCCATTGCTTGGTCACGCGATTCGAACCCCCACACAAGAAGGTTTGTTTTATGATAACAATTAATGATGCATTAATAACTGCCTTAATTATACATCTAGTCTGTATTTTTATTTAAAGCTCCTTTTAATTTTATTGCAATTGATATGGCAAGTATTTTACAGTTTTGTATGAATTTTGGATGGTTTCATTTCTTTTATTCTTAACGGTTAATGATTTACAGACTCGCATGTTTCTTTCATATGCAAGGTGTTAACTTGTTTTGTTTTAAATTATATTTTTTGCATGTGTTACTATTAAATTTGCATGAAAGTAGCTAAAAGTATAGTTCTTAGTTTTTTTATATAATAGTGGTATATTTTTGCATGTAATTAACTCTTCCGTGTAGTAACTAATAATAATATTGTTTTCGTCGTCTGAAGGTGAAGTCTCTACCTCAGGGATACTCTCATGTATTGTAAAATAGTAAATATCTGTATCTAGTAGTACTCGTAGATTTCAAACATCATTTGGATGCTTCAATTCTATTTGCAAGATTTCAAAAATGAAAAACTAATGAAAGACTTATCATATTGCAGGAAATGAATATGAGGATCCTGAGGATCCTACTGTGATTGCTGAAAATGAGCTGCTGGGTGCAGCTAATTCTATTGATGCTGCTGCAAAGAAATTAGAAAAGTTGCGGCCGAGGAGATCTATCAAGGTACGTGGCTTATCTTTAGTTCGAATCAGTCATCAATTACGTTTGCAGAGTTGGGGACCTAAATTACCGTGAAATCTGAGGCCGAATTGCTTAAGAAGAATGCACTCTACTGTAAGATATGTTTGATATTCTTGGTTGTGTACAACTTCAACCGGAAGTCAAACATATTAATACAGCAGAGTGTGGTATCATCAGAGAACATTCTAAACCAAGGAAGGAAATGGACCGTTTTTCAACTTTTTCACTAAAACTTTTCGCCAATTTCGTCATTGATGTTCTATTGTAACGCTGAAAATTTGTTTTTCAGGAAGCAGATGAAACTCTAAACTTCGATGAGATGATTCTTGAAGCGGCTAAGTCAATCGCTGCGGCTACTTCTGCATTGGTAAAAGCCGCTTCTGCTGCTCAGAGAGAATTAGTAGACACTGGACGTGTCAGCAAAAAAGCTGCAAGTGATTCTGATGACGGTCAGTGGTCAGAAGGACTTGTATCAGCAGCCCAGTTAGTTGCTGCTGCCACCCACAGTCTCGTCGAAGCTGCAAATTCTCTTGTGCAAGGTCATGCAACAGAAGAAAAATTAATCTCTGCAGCAAAACAAGTTGCATCTTCCACTGCTCAGCTTCTGGTTGCATGCAAGGTCAAAGCTGCCCCTGACAGTGATGCAACAAGGAGATTACAGGTATACTAGTAAAAAATATTTTATTTTTGTTGTTTATATTAAAATATTTGATACATGGTCCAATTAAACTAATTGTTTGGCAGGCTGCCGGAAATGCTGTAAAACGAGCAACTGATAATTTAGTACGAGCTGCACAACAAGCATTAGCCCAAGAAGAAGAACGTCAACTTGTATTGAACAGACGTATGGTTGGTGGAATCGCACAAGAAATCGATGCTCGCTCAGAAGTCTTGAAGATTGAGAGACAGTTACAAGAAGCACGAACAAAATTAGCTGCCATTCGCAAAGCCAAGTACCAAGACAAAACTGGTGGAATGGCAGGGTACACTGATGACTCAGATATAGATTTTGATGCCCCTGAAACATCCAGGTAATAATATGAAGAATTTTATCACTGCTTTAAATAACATGTAATTAAGCTGTGAAAAGTACTAGTATTTTAATTTTATTATTTTCAGATTGGACTCACTTTTAGAATCGTCTGCTGAAAGAATTCACAGTGCTACTAATTCATTCAATATTATGCGTCAGCAACAATCACAATCACAACAACAATTCGCAAACTATCCTACAACATCAACTCCAGTTCCATTGAAGCCAGCAATTTCCCCTAAACCCGGTACACTAGACCGCGATCGAAAATTTAACAATTCATCCCCATCTTATAGCACAATTTCTGAAGGTTCAGTTGGTTATCAGAGTTCAAACCAATATCAACAACAAACAACTCCAACACCACCACCTCCGTTGAGATCTTTCCAACAAGCTGTATCTCAGCCATCTTCTAGTTTTAAACCGCAAAACGGTACCAGTCAGTATGCCCAACCACAACACGGTCATCAGGAAGACTTATATGCTCGACCTAGACATCCAGACCAATATTACTCAGCATCTTCAGCCCATTCAGCCGCATCAACTCCTACCCCAACAACTCCTAAAAAGACGTTCATGAAGCCCTCAGAGTTTTACTCAGACGCGCAAGCTAAATCTAGCTTCGTACCACCTAAAGGGGGTCAACAAGTACTTCCATCCAGCTTTGGAACGACCTTTGGAAAGGATACTTCCTCAGGCTACCAAGAAGAATTTAGTCACTACGATTCTGGTCCTGTACAATCAGAACAAGTGTTCGAAAGCAGAGGAGCTGATGGTAGCGTTTCTCTGCAAAGAATATTTAGACAAGAACAATCCTCTGCATCAAGCCGGGTCACAAGTAGTTCTCGTAGAGTTTTCCAACAGCAGGAAAGCTCGAAATAATATTGTTACTGGAGTATGTAACTTTTGGTTAAGTAATAATTTCAGATTTCAGATACCTGTTTGTGCTTCCGGTTTCATTTTATTAATTTTAGTCCTTACATAGGTTTAAGTTTAAAAGTGTAATATTCGTTTTTGTTGCGTTTTCATAATCAACCAACTTAGGTACTTACTTCTCTGACTAGTACTAAATATCCAAACTTATCTTTAGTTCCAGTATTTGTTGTATTTAACTCTTGTTGACTCACTTATTCTAACATGTTATTCATTCTCAGGGCTTTTGTTTCTTGAAGATTTTGAAAAAAATCAAAAATGGTTATAAAGTATTATTCATCCCAGTGTCTTCCGAAGAGAAACTATTGACCATCTTAATCTTGCAAAACTTTCACATGAAAAAACTATGCCTTGTAAAAGCCTTCGGTGTACAAATGATTTGTTAATTTCCTTACCGTGCCGTCATGGTCGATAAACCAACAAGGTATTTATTTGACTTAATGAAGTAATTATGCAATGCACTTAAAATAATGATAATGCCATATTAATTTATAAATAAATAATCGAACGAAAAGTATGCGAAGTGGTAAAATGTTAGCCTTATGATAAGTACTGTAAATAGAGTCAACTTTATAGCGTCCATTATTAATAAATTGTGTTAACAGTGAACCTAAAACTTATTAATAGTGAATACAATCCTTAGATTATTTGTAGCACTCAAGCCGTGATGGGCATTATTGCTACTTTCAAAAGAATTTAAGTATTCCTTACTGAATATAATGCAATTTTGACTTTAATACAGAAGAAAAGTAACGAACAGTTTAATATTAGTTTGTATTAGAATATTAGGTAAATTATTATGTAATTTTTAGGAGTTAGTACCAATGGTTAAGTATAATTTGAATCTCTTCTCTTTAGCAGAGGGATTCAATTTGTGCCATAAAATATAGCCATATCAGCCTGTCCAAAAAGAAATGACCAAATGGATCAAAGACCACAAAGCAAGTTTCCCTGTTGATCTTGCTTAATTTGTGCACTATTATTGTTCTTATTGTTATTATATATTACCATTGTTTGAGTCTTCTTAAATGCATGTTGTTAGTTTTGCATGGAATGTTCTAAGTAAACACTACAAGAATTTAATAATTTATGTAACAAAGTAGAATTGTCACATTTTCATGATTACCATAATCAAATAGCTTCAAAAAACTTAATCTTGTATAGTGTATGTATCTAAATATATGTAAAACTACTACTAAAGTTAACTATTTAATGATAAGGTGCTTTATAATTCAAAGTGCAATTTAAAGCAAGATTAATTCTTTAAAAAATATTTGAAATATGAACCAAATGATTAGCATTCAAATAAAATGTCTATCTTGTATAGTTTTTAAGAGTCTATTGTAGGAATCTTGTAGTTAACTATTGGAAAAAATGACTAATGTGCAAAGGCTTTGAGTGCCGAATGAACTAAAACGGTATATGTATTTACGCCTACCAAATAAATGTTTCGAACTAATAATGTGCCTAAAACGAAATGAAACGTACACTGTCCACGCAAATGAGATGAAAGTTTAAAGACGAGAAAATATTTATTGAGATATTTATTAAAATAACTACGCAATTGGAATTCTTGCTGTGTTTTATGAGAAAATGAAGAACTATTTAAGTCCAGAAATTATTGCCTTCGCATTGTTAAATTATTGTTTGTTAGTACTGATGAGAGTTAATACATTAAATAATATTATATTGTATTATTATGTTTAATTAGTAATAATGACAATTTGTGTTTAAATGAATAAAAGTTTGGATTCCTCAAATAATTTATTGAGAAAAGTGTTCCGCGTCATTTTAGTTTCCATTTAAAACGATTACAAAATCACAAATAGGGCGACTCATCGCTTGTAACAGTAAGCTTCAAAACAGGATTTGAACTAGAAATGGATCGACCATCTTTATCTTTATTATTAGACAGATAACTTAAAGTAGATGTATCGACAACAGAATCAGATAGGACGGAAGTCTTCTTCCGATTTTGTTGTAATGTTGGTGAGCTTCTTACAGCCCAAAGATCCGGCACCGAGCTATATTTCTGTCTGACTGAATCTCTTGGAACACTTAGATGAAACACAGGGGGATTTGTAGCCCTGGAATTTCTCTCGAAATTTTCGAAATCCAAGTTGGTATTGTCGATATTAGTAGGGCTCCCTCCGGAACGGATAACTCCGGTGAAATAAGCCAGTGGATGTTTTAAAGCTGATAGAATGCTAGCTCGTTTACTTCCAAGAGTACTTGGTCCACCACAACTTGTATTACTACCTTTCCTTAAACTTTTGACCCCTTTAGATGACGACTTGGAAATCATGATAATGCTGTCATCACTTACTCCACCTGAAATTTGGCGAGGTAGTGGGAGTGGTTCGTATTGTGGAGAAGAATCGGCATTTGTAACGTTGATTGGAATGTTATTAGAACTTGATTCGTTTTCAAGCTCTTCGATAAGAAGCTTTGGTTCTGATTTAAATCGGTATTTCTTTGCAATAAGCCCATTACTAGGGGCAAGGAGAGAGCGGATATTTGGCCAGCTTGACCTTGGAGGTTGCGAAGGTGAATTATTAAGTCCTGGAGGTTTTAATGTCGAAGATGTTTTGGTATTGCCACCACTGGTTGCGTTGGAGGTTTGGGCATTAGGGTTTTGAAAATTGAATAGTGAGATGGGGACGATAAATCTTGGACCGTGGAGGTAGACTGTGTAGATTTCTTCACTGGTCTCTGATGATGATAATGATCCACCTCCAGGAGATGAGTCTTTGTTGCAGGATGGTCTTCTTGGATCTTTTTCCTGGAATAAAGTACTAGCGTTGTAGATGCATTTTATTAATTTATTTGTCTACTAATTAAATTTGAAAGGACAATGAAACGTGGACGATATTTCTTTAGATTATTTTTTTCTATAGCATAAATAATGTAGTTTTAATAACTTTGTGAACGTTATGTCATGTCCGTCTGGGACACGATAACTCATTTTGACCCCCAACCGATTAAGTTAAGATTTGCTAGATATGGTGCTTGGGCTAATGCAACGACCGAGTTCGAAGGTGCATTTGATCAGTCCATCAGGAGACTGGAAATATGAGGGTCATTCTCATTTAGTTTCAAGGGACTTTCTTAAAATCATTTTAATTCGCTAATTTTTGGCACGAAGGATCTTGGTCTCTGATTTTTGGCATGCGGATGCGAGCATCAAAAAACCTTTAATTATAGACAATATAGGCCACTTTGAATATTGACTATTACGAATATAAAAACAAACCTGTTGGGTTACACGTGCGGAGTTTTTTAAAATCATCCGATTTGGATAATTTTTGACAATTTTTAGAAAAATAATTTTGTTGAAGATTGAAGAGGGGAATGGCACTAGCAGGGTATGAAACGCATGTGATGGGCTAATTGAAACAACGCCGACAGTATTTTTTAAGTACAGCTGGTCGGCGTCGGTAGTTGGCCATTAGAAAGTTGTCGGCTAATCGGGTATTAAATTAGAGATGTGACACAAATCTTGTGTTTGATCTGTTTTAATTTGTTTAGATTTTGTACTTTATATAGTTATAGTGTCACATTTATTTTACATTGCTGTTTGAATTTTAAGATTAACGTTATTTTTTTAATATTAATATCTTTCAATGAACTTGTATAGGGTCGTCATTGCAAATGTATATACAGATTTTAAAGTAGCATATTGCTTAATATTTTAACAACATTGTAAATTGTGAGTTACGATTTACGATATGAAATACGAATGAAAAAAGCATAGTAGAAAATTTTAAAACATATTGCAACAGCTTAACACAAGATTTGTGTAACACATCTATTTTAATAGCCGAAATAGTCGGTTCGGCTATCGGCTAGTAAGTTAAAAGATGCTACTTATAGACACTTTTACTACTGTTGGAAAACTAAAATGATTGAAATCGATTTGTGTTTTGTGTAACTTTGTATATTTTTATAGCTCGGACTATGTAAATCTGCACATGAAGTTTTTTTTTCATATTATTAGCCATCAAATGTATACTACACACACAAAATACATTTTCAATTAGGTTATATTATTGTCTAGGTCTATATAATTAAGTGAATGTATTGGTATTTGGTATATATTCATATTTTTAGAAAGAATATCATAAATGCAATTCCAGAAAATATACCTGTGGTTAATGTTTTTTATTTATATCGACCAGCGCTTGTCTTTTAACAATTTAGGTATGAGCAATGCCAAAAAATCTCTTCAATATTTATACTTAAGCATATAATCGCTTCTAAATTTCATAAAGAGATCACTTTGCGATAGAAGTAAAGGAACTTTGCTATTTTAGTATGGAAATGTAATGCAAACAATTGGAGCGACACGGGATTATATTTTTTCTCAGATTGGTTGACATTTAGAAGCCTACACATTACATTAGTGAATTACTATTTTACTTTTACTATCATTAGCGCAGAGAATTCATTAACGTAATTAATATTTTATGATGAGATTGCAAAGTGTATATTATAAAAATCTCGAAAATGGGTTTACGATAACATGGATAAGAAATTGGCATTCCTATAAGCTACTTGTTATATTTTAAATTTCAATGAAGGTATAATATAAGTGAGAAGCTCAACCTGAGAAAAGTTCAACCTTTAGAAAGTCGTTATATTTCCGCTACAAACCTGAAGACATAAAATTTGGAAAGAAAAGCTTTTTCTTTTTCATACTAGTCTTAAAGAAAGTGAAAGAAAATATAAGCAAATAATACTAACTTTGTGCAAAGGACATTATTGAGAAAATAAAGGGATTTTCCCTTGAGCTTTTCCTTCGGTACCAAAAACTAATGAAAGTAAGTGCCTATAAGTATGTAAGTCAGTCAGTGAGTGAGGAGTGTAAGTGTACTTTGCAGGTGGGTGCTCAAAGGGAGATTGTGGTTGTAAATGCTATGATGCAAGATATAATAATAGTTGAAGATGTAACTTGAAAGGTTGATTTACAAAGTATACAATGAATGTTTATCGATTTCTCACTAACATTGACTTTCTGAGATTTTCTAAGCTTTCGCAATCATAAACTATGCACACGATATGGTTTAAACAAGAGTTTTGCAATATATATGTAGAGGATCTATTCTCTCTGTCTACTAGCTTTGAAAACTAAACCTTTTGTATTTAGGTATGCACATGGGAAAAGTGAAAAGTAAAGTAGAACATCTTCCTATCCTTTTCTATCTTTGAGCTTTCATCATCATCAACTTCATCATTTTGATTTCAAAGGTTTCGTCAGTTCCGTCTTTGTCAGTAGGGTGTCTCATTTCCTACCGTAGGGCTCGCTGGTTTTATTAATTATGAGACAGGTATGAACAGGATGATTGAGATTCAAATTGTTGCAGAAATGACATAATTGTTATATGAAATTTAAAACAAATCGCAAGGACCAGCCAGGCTCTTTTGGAATTAATAAAGAATCCTCGTATTCAAATTTTGTATCCGTAAATAACCAGAGTTTATGTTAAAAAATATTGAAATCATCAGATGTGAATAATTTTTGACTAAAGGTAAACAGTTGTTATTGTAGAGATGAAACTCGTAGTTTTGCTTAAAATTGTAATTTGCGAATTAAAATATGAAATTATTAAAAAGCACAGGGTGCAAAATATTCAACCAATTGCAGCAGATAAAGCACACGATTTCTCTAACACCTATATTATTAGCCGATTCGGATATCGACTGCCGGCTCGGCTATCGCATTTTAAGTTAAAGGGTAAAATTATGTGCTACTGTAGACAAATCCAAACGATTTTTGGAAAGGCATTTCGTTAAACTCCACAAGTTAAATTCAACTCAAAATTTTATTTCTGAAAACTGTAGAACTAGGTATAAACTTAAAAGAATAGTAATCTCATTTTAAAAAAAAGTTACAGCAAATTGTTTGTTCAATATCGAACCAATTAAAATCGCTATCAATACAATAGCTATTTGTTTTTATCATTTTATAAAGATGGGTGCAAAAATACCCTGCTGTTTCTAACAAGAAGAAAAACATTTCTGAAATTCATATAGTGCTAGTTCAACTCAACCCTTGACGACTAAGCACGACACATGAGGTAGCCAAATTTGGCAAAAAACTACCGAGGAAAATCCGGAAATGCCATCTAAACACGCAAACAAACTACCCGTGTGTGTATCTGATGCCTACAGACAGACATTTCTCAAACTAAACTAACAGCTTCTACTGATGCATAGCATGGTTGAAAGTTGAAACAGAGTTCTTCCAAAGAATGAATCTTTTTATTACCTTACATAACTTTACATAAAAACTGTTTAACATTTAGGCATCCACCAACCAAACCAACTACCAACTCTAGGTTAAGACTTTCAAACTTCCAATCCCCATATAATACTTTGATGTGACTGACATGAGAGGAAGATAATGTCTTACTTTCTCCAAAACACTGATGGATTATTGCAAAGTTCGAAGTGCAAACAAAAACCAGAGAAAGCAATAATGCGTAAAAAGCGTACAACAAGGTTATGTAAGATATAAGACCAAGTCCATGTGTACACATTGCTACATGTTCCAACTATTATACCGCATCAGCAGTTTTTCAATGAATAGAGTAGATTTGCATCACATTGTTACTTTCTATAGATGATTCACATGTTATATTCTATAGAAAGGTTTCCATTTAAGAGATTTCAACTTGAATGTCGCAATAGTTGTGATGTTTGCATAACAGAATAGTCAATCTACTTTGTAGAAAGTAGAAGAGATGAAGAGATTTCCATTTGGGATTTTCTACAGCTTTCACTTTGCATAGGTTTTTTAAAAATATGTACTTGGCTTTGGTGCTGTGTTAGAAATTTAAAAAATGAATAGCAAAGATGCTTTTTTATCTTTTCTTCATCTTTAGTAAGATGGATTTTGACCCAAAACCCTAACCTAGCACATTAAAACTTTCTTGAAATAAAAGTACAAAGCTGTATCAATTTCTAAGCTCTGTCTGTAATAGGTGAGATACAATGGAACAAAAGAATCTTCAAAAAAGGAAAGGAGAATAGTTCAAGTATTGAATTCAGATAACTGTTTGAACGATAATATGAAAAGGAATGACTGAGTCATCTGAAAATGTCGTGGTATGGTATGGCATACATAGCAGCTACCTTCTTACTATAATATAAGAAAAGTCAATACAAATACGGTGTGGTATTTCCTATATGGAAGACTGCATAGGTATTTTCTCCTTACCTTAAAAATGAGTAGAATGAGAAAAGAAGAAAATGACAATCCAAAATATTACATTGTGAAAAAATCGATTTATAAAAAGTACAAGTAGAAGAAGGATGCTTCAGTTGGAGGTTGGAGATGAAGCAGAGAATAAGATATTGGATAAAATCAATTTCAAGTTTGTGATGAAATGTCAGATTTTTTTTTTCAAGAAGTCGGCCATCCTCAAGTACTTTCACTCTTCTGCATTTATGAATGAATGAGAAACTTATATAATACATATAGAAGTCGCAGTGTATGCAGTAAATAGAATATTATGTGCCTACTTCAATAACTTCAGTTCAGAAGGGCTGAGAGTATTATACATAGAATGTGCCCTGCCATCACCTCCAACTGGGTGAAGAAATGAAGAAAGTTACATAACCTAATGCAATGCAATGGTACAACTCAGACCTTGGTGATAGCTTAAAAGATTATTAGGATATCATCTCTCTCGTACATAAACCGCAGAAAATTGAAGGGTCTGACTGAATACTTTTTTTTAAAACTTTTTGCTATTCGTTGAAACTGATTGATATATTGTGTGTACTTCAGTTCAGTTCAGTCAAAATAACTCGGTCAAGGTGTAAGGTCTATCTCTTCTATCTAAAGGGCATTTTATTTCATACCCAATAATACAATTGGGTATTGAGTCCTTGTATAGTATACATATACAAAGCTTACACTTACCTGTTTTCGCAGATTTTCAAAAGAGGCTTGAGACGAGTGTGATGAGCATGACAATAGATTCTCAAGTTTCCAAATTTCAACATCAACTGCTTCAATTTGCCTTTTGAAAACTCGATTTTGAACTTCTGCACGGAACAAATCCTCTTTTGGATCTGCTACAACTAACCTATATAAAATATTAAACCTGTATGTACAGTACAGATAGATACAAATTGGGTGAAATGTTTATACGTTCTAGGAAACAAGGTGAGGAATACAAATATTGGATAAATTAGAAAGGAGGCTTTTTCTCAGAAGTCAAAGCAGGAATGAAACAAATATAAATATAAAAGTATGAAAAAGGTAAGAAAAGTTCCCGATTTAGAGAAATGTCAACATTCAAATTTCATATCATTCAATTCCATCAATCATACACAAATACAACAAAGGATATATCGGCCAAATTGACAATTTATTGTATTGTATTCTAATTTACTTTTCTGTTACGGAAAAATAAAAACTAGAAAAAATGCAAAATCAAATATAAATTGCTCAATTTTATAAAGCATTCTTATTCCTTTTTAAATTGGATGGGATGCCATGATAGAGAGAAATAAATTGAGATGCTCACCTTCGAGTATTAAATTCGATTTTAAGTCCCAAACTCTCGACTACTGGGTCTCCCTTGTGTCCACCCGTTTTGATCGCGTGGATCTATCGTGTCAAAGATACCAAAGACAAAAAGAGAAAGGTAATTTTATTGCGGATGTGGATATCGCTATTTTATGGGAGAACAAATCCTTTACTAAAAACTTTTTATGTCATAAAAGTGTGGACATATAGATGGACACGTTGTGTTTTATTGAACTTGGTCAAATGCAGGGTACACGAAATCGTTTAAGGGTCTCAGGTTATATAAATGTTTTTGAAACCTTACAAACTTATCATTTTGTTTTACATTTTAATGATGGAAAACTAACTAATGAAGTTAACCTTCAAACCTATTACACCTCATCGACCTCATTGATGAAAGATCTAACTTTTCCTTTGATCTATTTTATGATTACCCCCGGACAATATAAATTGAGTCCGTTTTTAAATTGACTAGTTTCCAAAACATGCAATAGTCAAATATAGTTAAATACAAATTATACTATATTATACAGTACTAAATGTATGTTTTATAAACAGTTTTAAACAGTCGATCAATTACAAAAATGGTAAAGAGATTTGATTTAACCTACCTTAGGAAGAAACAGAAGACAAAGTGTAACAGTAGTTGATGTCAGTATTAGCGAAGTAACACTTACAAAAGAAAGCGTCACTCTTTCTGAAATCAAATTGGCCAAAGACACGGCTAATACACTGGTCAAAACGACGATGTACACACAGTAAGCGATATTCTTGGAGTCATTCAAAGCTTGGATTTTAACACGCCTGTAATTCACACCACATAAAAAATCACAATAGTAAAAATACCAATCCTTAACATCCTTAACATGAATGAATGAAAAAAAGAGTAGAAAAGTGAAAGCAATAAAACCTAAAATAACTCACAGAATGACACCAACCAAAACTAAACCCAAACCACCATGCAATTCCCTTCTATTCTAAAAGATAAGGACTAAGTACATCTGTGTTGACATCCCGGATCAGATACGTTCCTTACGTATTCGTACTCTTCATTACTTTCAAGACTTTCACCTATCTACCCATCATGTGGTCTCGAGTCTCGAGACTTAAATCTCAAGCGACAACTAGTGAAAGTATATCGGTTCATATAATACATGAAGTAAACCACAAGTTCACTTCACTTCGACTAACCACACATACCAACAGACCCCACAGGATTGGAGACAGTGTGTAAGAAAATGACAAGAGGAATAAAACAGAAAAGAGGCTCAAAGGTCTCTTTTTCTTTTGGGTATTTTATTTTATCTTCTGTTTTTTGTAAGAGTTTTATTTACTCTTTTCATAAATTGTTTTCCCCCATGCATCAAACCTTCCCGTATAAATATAAAAAGAACAGACAGAAAGAGACCAGACCACATGTAGTAACTGCAGATAAGGTGTAGACTTAAGGATACTCACCTGGTTTCCCAAGCCATGTAAATTCCAACTACTAAAAGAAGGCTTTTGTACCCATACATGACGCCCAGCCAGACGTGACCGTGTTGAGATCGGCATACTTCTATCTGCAAGAGTAATCAAAGTTGTAAAAAAATTGTGGACAAAGATTTATAGGATTTTTTAAGTTATTGACAGTTACTGTCTAGACTAGACAGTCAGTGGTGAATTTTTTTCAGAGATCATTTGATGTTTTAAGGTGTAAGTTAGAAAATATTTTGGTGTTGGTATAAATATATAATTTTTAAAGGGAACTTTCAATTATTTTTATGATTTTTGAAGAAAAGCATCTGCTACAATTAGGAAATTTTTTGTAGTTAATTAATCTATGCCCGTCGTCAAAAGGCACACAAAATTTGTTTATCATAAAATAATTACCTGAGGTTGATACACAACAGAACGGTCGGAAGGATCAATTTGTAACGTTAAATTCCACAAATGACGATGCATAGGATCCACCCCAGCCCACGAGGTGACAATTATCACATCAATCAGCAACAAAGCCATTATTAAGGTCATTAGCTGAGTATCTTTCAAAAGCTATTAAAAAAAGAAAAGAAAGTGTATAATAATTGACATAATAATCACAGTCATTTTCTCCTCACAATAAAACGTAAATGTATTCAAGAGCATGAACCAAACCAAACCACCTCTCTAGGCACTAGACAACTACATTATTTCTATCAATCCTCTCCAAAAGATTTTTTCATAATATACTACACTGATACATAAAAAGTATTTTCTTCAAGAACCTGTCCCACTACAAGAATACAACTACAGCCAGGCCAGTACTATAATGATTGTGCAACTTGAAGTGCACTTTCTTTCTCCAGTTTGTAAAATTGAAGTCGACAAGAGTCCTGATGAGGTGGAATAGAGTAAAAGGATGAAGACCTTTAAAGCAAAGGTATGGATTCAAATGGACTGGTTTGGTTGGTACTCAGCTAGTAAGAAGTAGTTCTTCCCCTATAGTAAGTTTATTGGGTACGATCAAAAGCCCAAGTTTTGTGGGCATTTCACTTTTGCACTGTGGAGGACGTGCTCAAGTACACAGGAGAAACACAAAAAGTCTGAACTGAAGAGACTACCTTGGGAGGAAATATCAAGCCTTTCACCATTCATCTTGCTTATCAAGTTTATTTATCAAAACGCTTGAAAATTTATCAAAAAATGTACCGTACTGAAACTGTCTTTTATAAAAATTTTAAATTTAACGACCTTACATATTATTGCTTGAGATTTAAAGCAAAGCCGCATATACTTTTAGTTATCAAAGCGTTTATGAATTTTTGAGGATCAAAGTTATCCACCGGAGATAAGTGCCTTCTTACTTCTGTTACGAAGGATTTTTTCTCTTTTTATATTTTAAAGATGTATCAGCTGAATTTCATTAGGTTTTGATATGTTAGCTAATAAACCGGCGGAGCATCTCTAAAACACTCCAACCCTTGCAGTGGAGTAAATTATGTCTTCTTTATATAATGCAGTAGTGGGAAAGTGCATGTAATCAAAACTTTCTACTTCATAATCTGAAACGTCTCACCTTGTTTTTGACAACTCCAATACAACTGCGAGTGAATATTCGATGAACACGATATGTTTTGGCAAACATGGCTCCAAAGGCGAGAGAAAATCCCATGGAAAGTAAATAAGCTCGGATCTAGATTTAAAATCATGTAATCATTACTAGGCTATTACACCTTCGTATTATGTAAGCTTTCACCCACCTATATTATAAACTTTCACTTTATATAACAATATGTTTTACAGTAAACTGACCTAAAATTACAAATACATCATTTGAGTCACCTTACTATAGTATTCACTATATTTGCATATATTTTAGAATAATTATTATAATAACTTCATAACCTTCATCTAAACATGAAAATGGTTGTTGTTTCAAAGATTAATGAGACGACTTTCATTGATTAGTGCCGTACGCTTTTAAAATTTGACAGGTACATCGGATTAAATTAATTACATTGTGACATGTTGCTAATAATCTGGTATATGCATTTGTACTGGAGGTTATGTCAGCAACCCTAAGGTCACATTGGCGACCTGTTACATTCAATATCTGGAAAAGTCAGATAGCATTTAATTGAAGATTAACCGAACCTTACCTGTAAGGTGAGAAGTTGATCGTAATTTTACGATCACCTGAAGCCCGAAACGAGGTCACTGAGGGATGATGGTTGACATTGTAGTATGTTGAGTTCACCGGTAGAGGAAGTCCGTATATTTCAAAGAA
>JAQFZZ010000106.1:0-32336 GCA_034696405.1 Isotoma caerulea | reverse complement strand
TAATGTAATTAGAGATTAAATGCCTACAATTTAGTTATGGACAATATAATCACGCAAGCAGTGTCTATTAGCGCAACTTGCGCAACGACAGCTTCGCAAGCTGCTTTCTCTTTACCATGGTTCGACCTCACCTTATTAATATATTTCTATAGGTTCGACCTACTAGGGTTCAATAATTCTGTGCCGTGCCACACAAAGGACGGACAGCAAATACATTTTTAAAATCTTTATACTTAAATAGTAAATTTAATGTTGATGAAATTTTTCTTCAAATTAGCAAACGATTATCGATTTGCTGAACATTTTTATTAATCGGCTTATTATTATTTGTAGTGCAACATTTAAAAAAATGAAACTTAACTGAAAATCAAATCATGTTAAATTAAGTGAAGTGGCCATTCAAGAATAGCAAAGAAATCTAATTTAGGTAATCCGCAGGTCAACTTTGACCAGATTAGGTCAAATAAGATTTTTTGGCATATTTTTTTCCTTTGGTATTCTCTTGTCCTCATTGCTGTTTGTTACTTCGACATATCCAAATTTCATATCACAAAGATATTAATTGTTTTCTTAGTAAGTTGCATCAAATTGTATTCAGAAAAGACAAAAAGGAATAGATGAATATCCTATTCAATAATATACGAATAGGTCAAAGCTAGGTCTGATTAATTAGCTCTGACACTTAAAATTGAATGAAAGAAAGGGAAATAAAAGTTTTAATAGTTTGAGAAGCTTTTTTACGACATATTTTTTAATCTCATAAACTGGAAAACATACATATGCATGTCCGTATCCATCTTTCGAATCCTTCCTAAAATTTGGTTTAATAGTCAGAGAACCAGCATAATATCCTTTACAAAGTCAAACTGATTACCCTTTTGGAAACGAAATTGTGAGGATGAGGAAGGATAAGGGAGAGAAAATGTGGGGTAATTTACGCTTGATTTTTCCACATTCGTGCATTCGTTTACTGTAAAACTGCTTTTTTGAAAATATGTAAATTTTATTTCTACATTTGACAAATTTAGGGTTATTTCGCATTTCATCAAATATCTTTCAATATTTTCAATTTTAGTTACCTTTCTATCAGACATTGAACATTTTCAGAAAAATAGAAATTTAGAATATTGCATTTTCGAAAAACTTTTAATGAAAACTATTTTATATTTTCTTGTAGTTTTCGTATTTTGATGAATTATATGTAACTACGTTTAGGCTCACGGTGTATTAATATTAAACCAATTTCATTTACATTTATCATGCACTTTTACAAATTAAAAATCCATAACACGATTTTTGATAAACTAGATTGAAGATTGCCTAGTTCTTTAATATTAGTCATGAGAAATCGGTGTAATGTTTGCGTTCATGTAGGATGGAAATAGAAAAGGTTAATTTGTTTACAACTAAAGAAGCTATACAACAGAATCGATTTTTTACTTACAACTAATTAAAGATTCAGTGTCGTTCGTTCATACAATTATCATTAATTCATCAAACTCATTAAAATATGCAATAAAGATTGCATGAAATGGAATAAAAATTTTAAATTTAATTTTCAACATTTTACATTGCCAGTATAAGAAAGTTTTGATAGAAAGTGTAACAGATCACCTGCACGACATATTCAAGAAATGTTTCAGGTGCATAAACATGCAAGATAAAGCATGAAAGTTTGGCTTTTGATGTATGAAAAGTGAAAGTATAATTATAATTTAAGAAGACGAAATGAAATTTTAAGTTGAAAAAGGACATTTTCTGCAATTTCCCAAACCCAAACTACCTAATCTTGTATTACTGTGCTAGTTAGCCAATGAAATTTCAGTAAGCTTGTCTATTTCCTAAATTAAAATTCCTATATTGAAATTAAAATGTATTAAAAAAATGATCCTGAAAAAGTAAGGTATTTTTAAAAAAGTTGAAATTGAGTTGGATGTAAGTAAACGCTTTCTTCCAAGCTTTAAGTACTGTTTAATTAGATGCATATGAATATTTCATCAGTGGAGTGGATAGTTAAAAAGATGTTTTATAATGAATGTGTAGATGGACGTGGGGGGAGTGGGTCGAGAAATCAGCAAATAGATATAAATGCTGTAACAGTTCCATTGAAAGACGTCGTCTGTTATCTCTCTTTGATGGAAGGCGGTCGTCCGGAAGATAAACTTGAGTGTGAGTTCTCATCTTGCAAAACTAGCGACTTTCAACTCTTGTCTCATCCATACTGTTCAGATATTATGCATGAGAACACATCCAAATAAGGATGCAATTATTTTTTATTCACAGTTATGTTCCGTCTTTATGACACGGATGGAAATGGAGTTTTGGACACTTTTGTAAGTATTTTTCTGTACTTAAACCCTTCCTGTCTTTTTTCAGAGCACAGAGGTCTTTCATCTTTCACGCTTATGTAGATAAGGGAAATACTTGTCACTGTCAGACCTTCTGCCCAATCCATGTTTTTTTCTAGAATAAACTAACTCATGGAAATGATAGGAAATCCAATGAAATCTGTAGACTTAATGTCCTCGTATAAACACATTTTAATTCTGTTTTTTTTGTTTGTTTTATCTTTTTGGAAATTCAAATAGGAACTGGACTGCATTGTTAACCAGATGATGAATGTTGCGGAATATCTTGGGTGGGATGTCTCCGAATTAAAGCCGGTTTGTATTATGCTATTTTTCTAAACTTAAATAGACGGTTGAGACTTTGAGACCGTTTTGATAAAATGAATTTGTCTTCGCATTTATGTACAGATTCTTGAAGATATGATGGTAGAAATTGATTATGATTCGGATGGGACGGTGTCTTTAGAAGAATGGAAACGAGGTGGTCTTACAACAGTACCATTACTAGTTTTACTTGGTCTTGATCAGGTAATGGATCATGAGGAAATTACATTAATTCATGATCATAAATAAATACAACAAATGTCAATAATATTTCATGAATTATATATTTATAAAGAATGTGAAAGAAGATGGCAATCATTTATGGAGATTGAAACATTTCAATCGGCCTGCTTATTGTAACCTCTGCTTGACAATGCTCGTTGGGGTGGGAAAGAAGGGTCTATGTTGTGTTCGTAAGTTTTTACACCTAAAGCGTTCAAAATAAAAAGGATTCTTACAAATTAAATTAATTATTACCTAATGTATTTAAAAGTTTGCAAATATACGGTACATGAAAGATGTGTACAACGCGCACCTTCAAACTGTATTACGACCTATGTCAAGTCCAAAAAAACTTCCCAGGTACAGTACAATGATTCTAATTAAAAAGAATATTTTTAGTTATCCTATGAAAAAATGACTTGTAACTTATGCTATATCATAAAGGTCATGACCCATCATTGGGTGGAAGGAAATTGTCACGGAAAATGCTCAAAATGCAAGAAAACTATCAAAAGTTACAATGGTATTGCTGGACTTCACTGTCGATGGTGCCAAATGACAGTAAGTCCTTAATCGATCAATTTTTACGAAGGACTTTCAGAGAATAAATGTTCTCTGAAGGACTTTTCATCAATACTTTATCCTTATTTTAGCTCCATAATCGCTGTGCTACTCAAGTGAAGCAAGAATGTACTTTGGGGGAGTTAAGAAATCACATTTTACCTCCAACATCAATCTGTCCAGTAGTACTAGATAGACAACGTTCCTTCTCCCGAGAAGGAAGGTCAATGTCTGGTCTATCTCGTGTCGATACTACTGAAAATGGGGTATGCATTTGAAATACATTTTAACAAGAGTTGTCAATCTTCTTCAATTAAATACAAATAAGTTGCTTCATAAACAACGTAAATTTTAATTACGGGTCCCAATAATACTGCATTTGTTTCGTTGTGATGTAAAATTTAAATGTATCGTTTTAAGGGAGAGCCAAGTTCACCGGACCCTCCGGCAGAAACTCCAACTGGTTCAGGTCCAATGTCATTCCAGATTACTCCATTAGAAAACTCAAAGCCCTTACTTGTATTTATCAATCCTAAAAGTGGAGGACGCCAAGGGCCAAAGCTGTTTAGAAAGTTTCAATATCTGCTCAACCCACGGCAGGTATGAGTTTTTTTTGTAAATGAGTGAAATTTTAATTTATGAGTTGCATCAATATTCAATCATTGATGCAAATATCCTAAACCCCCAGGTGTATAACATCACATGTGGAGGGCCAGGACAACCTTTACAAATGTTCAAAGATGTTCCTGATTTGCGCGTTATTTGTTGCGGAGGCGATGGTACGGTTGGATGGCTTCTAGATAGCATGGGTAAATCTTTAAAAAAGTTAAATAATTTTATAACATCAATTGTATGGCATAAAAATATTTTAAATGCATTCATAGATAAAATCAAATATACAACTCAACCTGCCGTTGGAGTGATACCACTGGGAACAGGAAATGACTTGGCGAGATGCTTAAAGTGGGGAGGTGGATATGAAGGAGAGTCCATAAAGAAAATTTTAAAGGTATTATTATTGAAATTAATATAAATACAAAAATAATTCATTTTGACGAATTTTGTCAATTATTTTTATTTTTTTTAGAAAATCGAAAAAGCATCTTCAGTGCTTATGGATCGTTGGGAAATTGCGATATCTGATGTAGCGCAAACCGAACCACAAGGAGATCCGATGCCCTACAATATCATTAACAACTATTTTTCAGTTGGCGTGGTACGTCTATGATATAATTATTTTAGCACTGAAAGTATTTAAAAATTCCACCTGCTTTTGAAATTTTATAGTTCTCTGTATTTTCTATAGGACGCGGCAATTTGTGTAAAATTTCACGTTGAAAGAGAAAAAAATCCTCACAAGTTTAACTCAAGGATGAGGAATAAAATGTGGTACTTCGAATTTGGCATGACCGAACAGTTCTCATCCTCTTGTAAAAACCTTCACCAAGAATTGGAGATAGAAGTAATTGATCAAGACATCAAGTTTCTAATTAAAATTGAAATTTTAACATTCGAACATTCTGAGCGATTTTTGTTGAATTACTTTATAGTGTGATGGAGTCTCCTTAGAATTAGCTCAAGGTCCCCCACTTCAGGGACTCGCTCTTTTGAACATTCCATACACTCATGGGGGTACAAACATGTGGGGGGATCATTTGTCCAGACGACGGGCCAAGAGACAACCCAAGAAGAAGAAGACCGACAACAGTTCTCCTACTGCTAATTTATCAACTGCTGTTCAAGGTAATCATATCATTTCTGCATTCAAAAACATGTGTGAATTCAATATTGGGCCAAATCACAGTGAATTTTCCCAATGTTGTGCATTCCACATTACACTGCAATTGATGCATCTTGTATTTATTTATATCCCTATATTTTTGAATGTAAATGCAAGACTATAAAAGCTTTTAGTACGAATTTGGAAAAATGTTCCAGAGTCGCCACAGTCAGTGTGTTGAACATTCTATAGAATTTTAGTATAAACTGAAAACTCTAATTTTTACAGATGTTGGTGACAAGCTCATCGAGATAATAGGCCTGGAAAATTGCTTGCACATGGGCCAAGTTAGAACTGGACTTCGATCATCAGGTCGCAGGCTAGCTCAATGCTCCTCTGTTGTCATTCGAACAAAAAAGCGTTTTCCAATGCAAATAGACGGAGAACCTTGGATGCAACCACCATGCACGGTACACAACTGACAAATTATTTTGCAATCTATTAATTTGTACAATAGTCGATAACAGCATTATCTTTATAGATCCACATCAATCATAAAAATCAAGCACCCATGTTAATGGGGCCATCATCCGGTGGGGTTTTCTCATTTTTCAAAAATTCTTAAGTCCATCAACTCACAAAAAAGTTTGTCTAGCAACGAAAAAAACTTAAGGTGCTCATCGCTTACGCCACACATCGAAACCACACAGCTAAGCCCTACAGATCAACATCCAAGCAGTGTGTTTGTATTTTTATTTTAATGTTTGAATCGTGATATATTCAAGATACCTTTGAATGGTGTAATTAACTCCGGGATCATTCTAAAAGACGTCCAAAGTAGCTGCATAGTGAGCAAGAAACGGACATTGCTTTAAGCACTGCACCATTCCAAAATATTTTCAGCTTTTTTAAATTGCCCATGAAAGAAAAGAAATCAAAAATAGCTATAAATTTAGCTGAGGAATTGTCTACAAAAATGTAATTTTCAATTTAACAAAAAGTTCTTGACACTCCATAGTTGTATCATTTCCGCTCAGCTATAACCTATAGCCTCAAGGGGTAAGATGCATTACACTATCCACCGTCGATTGACACATTTTTAAATCAAATGCTTACGTTCAGTTATATTTCATATTGAAGAAGTTGGAACAATATGATTCTCTCATAGACCTTTCCTACAGTGAAACCAGAATAGGCACTCATGGCTGCACTCAATAAGTCCTAGAATAAAACTTTTTCAGATTAGTTATGTTAGCAAAGTCTGTGACATATCAAAACCTGGAGATCCATCCATTGCGACTAAAAGTCCAATTTTGAACTTCTTAGAAATCACACTTTGTCCAAAAATGTGCAACCAAGCTTGGTGCAAGCCTTCTTTAACATAAATTGTGCATATGCACAGTGCCTCTTGTAACTTTTATAAATATTGGCCCTCCTTACCAAAACCATCATTAAAAAATTAGACTAGCCATGGTTTAACTGACCGACCAATTTACTGAAATATTCAGAAACATTTCCGTCATGCCACCGCCTGGATACACTATAAACATGATTTTAGGACAGGTAAGTGCTTACAGAATGACCAACTGAATCTTACCTCTCTTTTAAACTTTCTTGCAGACAAGTAAAATATACTTGTAAGAATAAGTATGTATTCCATTGAACTTTAAAAATACTTCCCAGCAGACTATAAAAGGACTTGTTGAGTGCCCTGCAGCCTCACCATTAATGAAAAAATGATCCGTAGATTAAGTCTAAGCGTTGGCTGACTGGAACTGATTGCATGTTGTGCTAGAAAAATAAGACTATGTAGAGTTAAAAAGGGTGCGAGGTCATGCTAGCCAAGATTCTTAATGAACAGTAGATTTAATAATTTCGAAACAAAAGTTAATCGATCGTTGCATAATTGCCTAGAGTAATAATCTTGTAAGCGATAAAATTGATAAGTTTTAATGAATTGATATCTCTGATTGCTTACACCGTCCTATCGCCTATCAAGCCACGCCTTTTTCTAAACTAAGCAGTCAAACGTCCGAATCAAGGATATAATTATCATTTAGCATTTTTAATCCCTTCAATTATTTTTGACAATTACTGATGATGTAACAACAAGAATTTAGATTTTCATTCGCTAAATGATTTACAGAGACCACATGAAGCAAGGCCTAGGAAAAACGTTAAACCAAAGTTTCCCTTACTCGATCAACTTGAAATAATATTCCTTTTTGTGATTAGAATTTTAAACCGTTCTTTGCATCTTTAAAAGATCCCGTGTAATAATTCAAATACTCGTAAAATAGATAATCGTAATTTCTCTATAAACTTAAAAATAAAATTGTCATAACAGTTGAATCCATGATATTATATTCTATAAAATGCATGGCTGATTACTCAAATTTCTAAAAATAACATTTCCATTTACTTCATAAAATAAATGTGATCCTTCCTATTGTCAACAATAGAATTATTCTAACACATAAAATTTCAAATGCAGAAGTTTCGTTTCTTCCGAATCTTCATTTTTAAGGTGAAAGCCTACGTTGAAAATAATAAGATCGTTTGTTAACTTTTATTCTTATTTTTGTTAAGAATGCTCTATCTGTGACTGATTTTTAGATTTAGTTTTTTTTAGAAGAAAATTTAGTTTTTTTGCTGTTGTTTGTTTAATATTTTCCATATCTAAGTAGGTTTAGGTATTATTTATTTCAACCTCTCAGATAACATTAATTAACGAAGCACTGATTTTATTTTTAACAAGTAGGTATTTCAATTGCTTCTTTAAAAAAACATAAAATTTCGACATAGTTAAAGTGATTCATCCAAATCCATAAAAAAAATGAAAATTTTAATTTTATAAAATCGAAAAAGTAAATAATTCAATCCTTGTAATTATTTGTATGTGTTCATTCAATAGGAAATTTAGACTGTGAACCGTTTTGAAACATTCCAAAAAAATACTAACAAATTGTCAGATACAATTTACAATCAAACGTATATTTTTATGAACTTACTGATGTAGCCGTAGCCCTTTATTTTCTTGCTATACCTCACACTCACACTCACAATGTCACAATATTGATTTGTATATACAATGGTGCTGCACTGCTGCATATTTTTTATCAGAAAATGCTTTAAAAGGTCTTCATCCTCACAGCGAAACAAACATCGAAAAATGAGATTTTTTTTACTAGAAAGAGTTAATATTCCTACGAAGTTGTGAGAATACTGGTCTCAGCGGGGGTACGAGATAATTAGTGTGTTTAAAATGAAGTAATTAAATTTCCTTGTAATAACTTAAAAATAAAATACTAAAGAATGAATACAAAAAGCAAATAGCAAAAACATTTGCAGGAAGTCGATGCTTGTAAGCGAAGCATTTATATGAAATGCTTTTATTTATTCAATCGTTCAAAAGATTGCGTTATCGCTTGCAGTAACGTTTAATAGTCAAAAAGTAGTTTTAAACAGAATAATTACACATTATGCAATTTCTTTGAGTTTCCGTCATGTTTGATGTTAACAACTCTTTTTATGAAATGTTTTAGTCTATTAGGTTTGTGCTAATCTAATTAAAATGGAAATATAACTATCAAAACTATTTGTAGTCACATGTCCGACTGCAAAGTCGTTAATTAGACTTTCTTTGGCAAATAATATAATACATTATAAAAAATTTATAAGTCATATAACAGTTTAGCAAAAAAATAGAAATGGAAAGCCATTTGAAATGAATATTTTTGAGGTTATTTTAGTCAACGGTGCAACTGTATTAAGCTAACAAAAGAGGCTATAAAATTCGGGAAAAAATATAAATAAAAACAATCCTAATCCTATTTCCGTCCTCGTTGGGAAATTAGGAACAATATACATAATTAGGTATTTTTGGTAAATTAAAGTACAGCCCAGGGCCAGAAACTTGGAGTTAATCCAAGTTTAGTCTTATAAACAAAAGGAACAAGAGAGATTACAGGGACTAAGATTACACCTTGTAAGTTTCTTTTGTTTTACTTTTTCTTTATCATATTTATCTCAGTAATTATTACAAATTTCACCGTTGCTATTAACTTTAAAAACATTTTCAGATTTATATATCATATTATAATAAATGTTCTAGTTTTTTGTGAGACTAGTACTTCATGTTCCCAAAACCACTTTTATCTCGTCTTAATGTTCTTATATGTGTAACTCTTCGTATTAATCGTTATTATTAAACTGTTACTACAGTTTACTGTTTAAACTAATATTAAAGAAAGATTGTCCAGTCCTTGGTGCAAAGATGCGTTCGATTTAAAGATATTATGGTATTTGGAATTTATAAACGGGCCATGTATAATGAAATATGAAATGATGAGACCTGCTGTTTGTTTTATTTGTGCCAAAAATTGATATTTATTGTCAGTAAACTGATAAAAAATCTAGAAGTGACACACGATGTGTGCTTCCGATGCCAAAAAATGCATTTTTTCAGTATTCTGTGGAATCATATCATATTGATTCCTTTGCTCATTTTAAGTCAATTACCCAAAATATCTGATCTAGCTATGTTCGTTTCAATTGTAGTATTTCCTGCGAAAGTCTCATATTGATGTACGTGTGTGGACAAAGGAAGAACCTAAACTTTAATTACTCATTGTCGATTCGTCGATTCCATCCAAAATAAAATAAGCGTGTTTTTGTCAGTAATATTATCAATAATCTAGTATTGATGAACATTTTAATTGTATGAATTATTCTACTATGATAAGCATCAAAGATTCATAAGGATGAAATGTTTCTTTGGGATTTAATAACTATATATGATTACATGGATTTAAATGATTGTTTAAATGTATGCTCCGTTGGAAGTCTTGAATAAAAAAATAAATTTTTAGTGTGACATGTTTGTCCATTGATTTCTGCATAATCCCAATAATAATATGTAGATTTATTAACAAATAACAAAATGATCAAACATTATAATTGTATTTGTTGTTTGTTAGTAAGTTAGAAATTATTCTAAAGATTCTCCTATGACGAAAGAGAATTATAACATTCCTCATTACTTTAAGTTAACATGAAGAATTTAAGTGATTGAAAAAAAAACTAAATCAAGAATCAGACGTTCCTCTTCGCATTAAACATTCCAGCTTGTATTTCAAAATTTAGCTGGAATACAACTTCGCTAGCAATTAAAATCTAGCAAAAAAACCAATTTTCTGCGAAAAAAAACATCAACGACTTGAAAACAAAACTCTCGACTTCGGAGTGAAGAGTAAACCAATAAGAATTCGGATAAAACAATTTTAAGAACATAACAAAATTTTTAGTCATCGCATCTGATAGACTTTATAAACTGGACCTTTGCCTAAATGCAAAAATCCAATACTACTCAACTAAGCTAATACAACTACGTTTTAAAGTAATATAATTTTAAGGTTAAATTAGCATGAAACCAATAGTAGACAAATGATAACGCAACTCGTTAACTTCATCGCACCGTAAAATTATAGCATCACCGCATAATGGGTTGAGTCGAGGTTCCGACAACTTAGCGCATCATTTGTGAGAAACGTGAATTACCTGACTCGTACCGCCGTTGATTATGATTATGATTATTATTATTGTAAGATGAAGAGTTCCCATTGTTGTAGCCATTTTGATACTGGGACGTTGAGTTATTCCATCCATTCCCTCCTTGATTCCTTCCTTGACTGAATCCAAAGTTAGTTTGATGTAATGCTTGTCCTCCGTGAGATTTATTGTTCGCGTTACGCATTAAATACCGATGAGAGAAAGGTTCTGATGCATGTTGCGATTCATAACATGTACGGCAGTAATATCGGAAGCATGAAAATTCTCGGCAAAAGTACGGTCCTTGTTGGAGAAAGCAAATGGAACATGTCGAGTCTTCCAAGTATGGATCCACTTGCAACTTTTTGGAAAACTTAGTAGTTATAATTTCTACAAATGCGGCGGATACAGCTTTCATGTAAGACTTTGTGTTACTGAAGGACACGCGGCCAGATCCAATAGGATATTTATTTCTGTCTGTGTCAATCCCTACCAAATTAAAATCATACGATGTGTGCATATTTTGGAGGTACTTAATAATAAAGCGACATTGGGTTACTTCATTTATTTAAACTACCTAGTCTTTCCAGAAAACTTACCAGCATAAGCTACTCCGCCAAATAAATCATTCATCACAGTAGCAAGCGCTTCAGCGTTCAGCATTCCGTGTAGAGCGCCAACAAATATAGTCCGCTTTCCATCAATTTTAGTAGCCTGGCACAAGTTAAAGTTACTCTCGGAAATTGCCCACGGAATAACTTCAACATCCTTGCCCTTAATCTTTTTAGTGGATATTTTGTAATACCATTTCCCAGCTTTATTGCTGCTGTAATCTTGAGTACAATTTTGTAGTAGCATTTTAACCTAAAAAAAATATCAAATGATTTTTAGCTATGCCATATATTGAGCTTATAAATCACATTATGATTCACGTAGTCACTGATAAAAATTATTGCAGCCGAATATTAACTTCAAAATTTAATTGCGAACTGACCTGCTTTTCATGTTCAAAGATAACGTAAGCAAATCCTTTCTGTTGTGTTGAGATTTCTTTCTTGGGCCATTCAATCTTAACATTTCCAAAAGGTTTAAATGCATGTATGAGAGTACCTTCAGTAATATCCCAGGGAACTCCACCCAAGAAAACCTGCGGAAGTAAAAATACATAAGCATTGAATTGTCTGACCTTGGAGCAATAATTCGTATTTTTATTATGATTACCTTGACTGAAAAGGTTGGATTCTTATGAATACGTGGGGGTAACTGTCCACTCCAAGTAAATGTAGCATCAGCTGTACCTAAAAGAGTATTGAAAATATTAAAATATCAATTTTTAAAACATTTTGAAATCGGGAGTTTTTATATTGATAGGATGAAGGGCATACTTACTTGCATTCCTCCTTGGAAATTTTTCGATCGGGATCTCGGGAGATGAAGGCCGATCCAGCGCTTTCACTAAATGTGCTCGTAGAAGTTTCATTAAAGCACCTGTTTGGGCTACACGAGCGCTCTCACCATTTTCATTGCACTCATCTTGAATTTCTTTAAGAATCTAATATTCACGTATATTGCAATATAAGTAATCAAGCGATTTGATTAACTATTGCTTAAAAGGATAGGATTCTGAACTTACTTGTAGGCAATGAAGGGTTTCTTTAGCGGAAAGCTCTTGAGGCGGTCCTGCTGCATTCTGCTGGCGTATGTTATTACCCGCTGCGGCACCAGTGTTCCAAATAGAATTCGCCTTACTAGAGTTCGACAATTTATATGACGTATCTGATGACAAGCCAAGAGATTCCTAGAAATACACATATAAAAAACCAGAAGTTAGATTCTTAGATTGATAACATCAATGGTCTGTAATCAGATTACTATACCATCATAGAAGATAAATCAGCAACCCCGACGTTGCTTGCTCCAGCTAATTGACTTCCGTTACGTGGAGATCCTGACCCATATCGAGACCAATTATCACCTTTCGAAAAAACTCTGGATTGAGGAGTTGAAGCCGTGGGACAGGAATCCTGATCAAGGAGATCCCACCGCTTGTAAGGCTCTAATTCAGACTGAAACGGGTCTTGAAAACAAGAGTTTTGAGCAGTAGCGAAAGTTTCATCCATCCGCGAAGCGTACCGCGAACCAAACTCCTCGTTTCTTGCAAAATTTTCATTTCGTTGAGGGGTTGAACCAGAGAGATATCCACTGGAGTCTCTGTACCTTCAACAAATAAAGTAAACCAGATTTTAAAACACTGATTGGTAATTCGAGACAAAACAGGCTAGGCTGACAAAAGATTTAACTTACCCGTTTTCTTGGGAGTTTCTCAAAATGTTGTTGAAAGAGCCCTCAGAAATAAAAGACGTATTAGATGAATTCGATGAACTAGAGAAGGTCCGCTCATTTGCCGGATGTGACGCTCCGTTTCCATTAAATCCGAACCCCGAAGAATCAAACCCACTTGAAAGATACATATTACTATTATTTTCCAACTGTTGTGAGCTATTCTCTCGAAACTCATATTCATTTTGTGATATCAATGATGACAGTTTTGCAGGTGTTGAGGTTGAGACGAAAGGCAATTTGTTACAAGATGTAAATTCCAAACCCAAAGCTAGAAAATATTCAAATAATTTCTTATCATTATCATACATTTTCTTCATATTATTTTACTTCGTCGTTGGTGCAGGTGTTCAACAAATCACCAACTCATACAGAAAGGAATTTAAGAATGACCAGAAAAGGATCTGCTTATCTCTACTTTCCACTACAATGCATACCTCAAATCAAACATACCTAAGTCAGTCGCCACAAATCACCAAGCTGCTTTATTACTTTTTTTTTACTTTGTATCCAATATCAAAATCTTTTATATTCTATTCATAATTTAGGAAATGAAATATAAAATGAATGAATAATAATAATACCTTCATCGTTTTGTGAGATGGACTCAATTGGATCAGTCAAAAATGAAGAGCCATTCGTACTTCCTTTGCGTAGGTTTGTTGTAAAGCTGGACAGTTCTTGGGAAAGGGGACTTAAATCTTCACCCCATTCTAACCCAGCCAAGTTTTCTTTCAATACCTGTACATCAGAAATTTAAAAAATGCTATAAAAATATTAAGTTAAACGTTAATAGATGAAAATCATTGTCCGAATATTACCTGATTTGTTGAGTCAGTATCCAAAAATGAATCAAATCGGAAGGGAATTGCATTATTATTATTACTGTTAATATTATTGGCACTTGTGGAACCAGTATTATTAAAAAACGAAGAAGTAAGACGTCCCTCACAGCTCATTCTTGCGCTTCAGCAGGTTCTTCAAGCGAAATAATATTAGATGGGAAGAATAAGAACACGCGAAACAATAAGGTGCTGCTGATTACATGTAACGCAAGGACGTTTAGTCACTGAAAAGCGACTGTGTCCCGGCTCCGTCTCCTGAAACGGGTCCGAGGATTCGACTGGAACACCTCCGTGTGGAGCACGGTAAGAATTGACGATCTAAGTGTCTAACAGAGGGTAAGTAGCAAACACTATGAGAGTAACTATTAGGGTGTTGTCCAAGGGTCCCAGTCAGTCCAGTCCAACAGTCAACGGATGATTAGTGTGTGGAAAACTGAGATGATGAGAAGGAAGACTCAGCTGTAAATGAGGTGACTCGGGGTAGGGGAAATCCATACAGGTAGAGAGATATCAATCAAAGAATACTGATCCACTCTCAGGTGATGATCCTGTATTCTTTGGAAACAGATAAGAGAAGATATGCATGCCACCACAAGTTGGCATACCCTCTTCTCTGGAGAGAGATATATAACGTAGCACAGAAGAAGAATCTTCCTATATAGTGGACTCTAAAAGACTGTTCACTGTAACGGACGATTATTTTTCTACATGGGTACTTGGGTATAGGGATATTAGTCTCTACTACACTATATGTTCTACTTGTCGTCACGTTTCTTATTTGAATTGAATGTGTAGACGGACTCATTTAAAATTGAACATTCACCTGAACGTGAAACATTGTAAACGGTTAACGACCTGATAGGGCGAAATGGATATATTTGAATGTATAATCATGTTAATTTGATGTGATGGTTAATTCACAATTCATGTCTGTTTCATAGATGATAACATGATAATATATTATGACTGTGAGACTGTGACACTTTTGAAGGACAAATCAATTTTATGTCATTTATTAAAGGTTCCCATAATATAGCAGTCGCATCATGCATTCATTCGTTCGTATCGTGTCTCTGTTAACTTAAACTTAAAATTTATGTGGTGAGTTTCCTTACGAACGAAGAATATAAGGGACAATCAATTTTAAATTTGGATAAGGTTGGGTTGGGTTCTTGGGTTAATGTTATTAGCAGAAAGAAAAGAAACCGTGCGGTGAGGTGTTGTAAAAACCAAACTCTTCTGTCTTCATTTCTCGACGAGACGATACGATGCATAGGAAATTCCCGTAAAGTATCCATGAGAAGTTAGGCTGGCTTTATTTCTAAATTATGAGGTCTAGGATACTTCCTTTTTACTAGACTAATTAAAACAATATCAATTAAATGAGCGTCCCTTTTATCCTTGTTGACTTTAAGATATCGCATGTCATTAAAAATATCATTGGGAGCCAACAATGGTAATGAATTGTCTGTAACGTAACAGCCTCAAAAATTTCTCGACGCCTTGGTCTTAGGAGTCTGCAAAGAAAGAATCTAATAATGTGATAATGACCTGGTTATTGAATATAGCTGCCTAATTACAATTTAAATACTAAACACCTCGAAGATAATACATTAGTATTCCTCTACTTCAGAGATGAGGGCTAAGATAGCTGTGGAGACGATTTTTATTGATTTGTATGACAAATAAATGGATAACAAACGACAAAGCTTATTTTGCATGTAATTTGAAATCTTGTTTATTTTTCCAGTCAGTACGAAATCAATTTTGATAATCTCCTTTATAATTCCAGTCAGTACAAAATCAATGTTGATGCCTAGACACATGAAATACAATAGTTACGAAATTACATGAATTACACATTAAAATTAAGGTTGCAATACTTTAAAAAAGAAGAACGTTTAGAATTGGAACTCCGGTGAGCTTGATCAAATTTGACAAGTTAAAGAAATGCAAAGGCAATCATTTATTATACATATTAGGGAGGTTCCAAACCTCAAACTTATAATTGCTTTATAAAAATACTATTTAATTGTTTTAAACATCGAAAACCGATAGGTCTTGAAAGTATCATTGTAATTATCACTAGTCTGGCTATACGAGATGCCACACATCCCATATTCATTTTGAAAAACAAACTTTTCGAAGGTAGCTAAGACATGATATTTTTAAAATGTTCGTCTATTTGACATTTCAAAATAGATCATGTCTCAACTTTAAAAAACAGACTATAGTTAAGAAACGGACCAGGAAAAAATCTATGCACTGCATAATATACCACTGCACTGATCGCTGAAGAATATGTAACACCAAAATGAAGTATCAGTGTTTTTAGTACATGATCAGAGGTCTTACGATTAGAAGGTTTAACATTTATCCCTTCACACACGATATAATACAAGCTAGCCTTTTGTAGAAAAATCGTTTCAAAAATAATTTTTTTGCAAAACTCAGACAGTCTGTTACATTAAATTACAGTTGTATAAAATTACGTTCACTACAGTTAAAAATTTGCCTTACACTGAGAACTGGGATCATAGTGTAGCAAAAGTAGTAGGTAGATGGTAAAAGTCAACACTGCTAATGCTATTTCGTCTAGATACTAAGGCAAGAGTTCAATTTGTAGTATTGAATGTTCGAAATGGTTGAAAGTCAGTTGTAAAGGGCATTTTGGAATTTGAAACCACTTTGTCCTCAGTCACTTTATTAGTTGGTTTGAGCTTCAGGTTGCACCACATGGACTTTCAAAGGCGATGAAAGAGTTGGATTTTCTCCCTCTGGAATTTTTTCGTCTGCAGAAATCAGGCAAACTGGTGGCTGGAAGTCTCCCTTGACCACTGCAGTCTCCAGTCCTTCACCAGCGAATGACACCAAAGGTGAGATTTCAACCACTACCGGTGCCTTGTAACTCATGCAGGATTTTTGACTGTAAAAGATATTGTTTGTAAAAGTCATTATACAAAGATTGTTTCATAATCTTGGGTTTATAACTACACAAACACAATTAATCAAATAAAACACAATTGCGTGCAAAAAACAATAATAAGCCTTTTTTAGATTACGAAGGGACTTACATCTCATTGTTGTTTGTTTCCAGTTGGATAGCGTTGTTATTCAACATACTAAAACACAAAAATGCAAAGCCAAAATTCACAAAAAAGTTAATTACTGATAGGGTGCTTACAAGAATAATAGCGCGTGCAAAAAAGTTGTGCCACAAAACAGGTGTCATATTTCTCTAAACTGTCATGCAAATAATTTACCAGTTTGGTAATTTAAAAAAATTCTGCAACTTATACGGTAGTAAGTATACCTGGGAATCAGCGGAATGGTCATCCCAGTCTCATCAACAAAGCGCCCACCTGCAGCGAGTATAAATCGCTGATGAAGAGAATAAAGGGCATGGCGAGCAGTCGTTGGAGTATCTTTCTCAGCTCCATCCGCATTCTTCAAAGGACTAAACTCATCTTCTCGAAGGACTTCCCAAACGACAAAATTTTGAGCAAACTGGAAGACATCGAAAACGAACTTCTCCAGCTTAATCCCATTAGGACGTTCGGGATGAACAAGGTTCCCATCATTATCCACACATGGAATCTTCTTCTTGGCAATGTGGTGTTTCATCTCATTTTCTGGACCCCTAGAAAATTAAAATTTTTAAATCAAATGAATCAACTCTCTATTTCAATTAAAAATGGTTAATTGTTCGACATTTTACCTTGTAACCCGGCGAAGGAACTCGGTTGTAAAGAAGTGATTACAAATGCTTCCAGCACTGAAGGTTAATCGTCCATCAGGGTTCCTTTTCTGTGCAGTCTTCAGAGTAATTTCTGAGTACTCAACAACCTGGTAGTAACCATCAACTTTGCATACAACACCAACAGCTTCAGTGGGAAAAGCTTTCTCAACGACCTTTTAAAATATCAAAACAAAATTATTAACTATCAAGTCTACAATACAGAGTTAGACATATTATCAGCTTGGAAAATACCTTGGCACCACAGTCCGCTCCTTTACTAACGCAATATCCGATAAACGTAGGGTCGGCCATTTTAACGAGAATATTGTCTACACAATATACATGGATGTATTCAATTCCACGCCTTTCCAAATCTTCTAAGATCTTCTTTTCCCTCAAAGCACGATAAAGACCCCCGTTGCCGTCTTAATAATTCAAAGAAAACAATTATTTTCAAATGGAGTTACCTCTATTATGAAAAGAAACTGATTATTCGAAGGGATTGCTTACCTGGTGCCTTAGAAATCTTATGGGTGCTCTCCAAAATTATTTGACCATCATTAGTGAATGTGGGTAACATTCCTTGTTCGAAGACCACAAGATTCTCTTGTTTTAGTCCAAAAAAATTGAACTTTCGGAAGAAATCCAATGTAGGCTCCTTAGTATGTTCACTTGTCATAATATACCTGAAATATTTCACACGTATTACATTTACATGTTCCATTATGACTTACTTCTCTTTAATAACCATGACCAAAAGTTACATAAAATCTCATTTCTCATTGTACCCCTTTTTATCCCCAATGAACTAAAAACATTATGGATTAAACAATGGCAAAATAAAATATTTTGTAGATGCAATTTAATTCATTTAAAATAGAAAAGAAAAAATGTTTAAAAACATTAAATGTTGTACAATTGTTTATAATGCTTTGTGATTTAAATAATCTGATGGCATAATATGATTCATACAATGATTATAATTATTCATTCATATAATATCATTCAATGATTGAATCATTTGTTGTGTACTCATAATCGTATTATAACGAAAGGTTGAGAAATTCCATATCTATCGCATTGGAAAACTAATATTGAATGGTACACTGGCTTTGTTACAGGTTAACTATTCACCTTATTAATAATAAAAAAGCCTAAATTAGTAGAAGATTAGTAGACGAAGATGCATGTGTACGAGTTTTACAATCCTTATTTTGACATCCCCACTTTGAATAAGATCCAGTTGAGACTTTGTAAGTAGTTTTGAGACGAGATGATGATGATCATAATTTTTAATGAGATGGAGATTGAAGATACGTACCACGGTATATCACCCCGTTGACCATTTGCCATCTGGCCGAGCTTTTCGAGTCGCAAGATTCTTTCAGCTTGAAGTTGATAAAGGGTTTTTCGTGACGGAAGACCAACATCGTACATACCTTTAGGATAGGAAACGCCAAGGCGAGTTCCTTGACCACCAGCCAAAAGCAAAACCGCAACTTTCCCATGACTGATGAGTCTCAAACCTGCATATAAGGTAATATTATGCATAGTTCATTAGCATGACTTGGATTTATGTGCATGTGGTCATTTTATTCCCTTTGTCGATCTCTCATGGTATGCAAAGAATTTCAATAATCTTTATATTTAACTCTGCACTTCCTTCTTTAGCTCATTATTTTCATATCATTCTCTGTTTTATTCGAGCATTTATCTTTATATCAAAAAATAAGCATTCTACCTTTTAAACTTGTATTGTTAGTTTATTTGGCTGGGTTGCAAACTCACTTTTTACGCTCAAAATACCAATTGAAACTAATGTAAAGGCAATTTGAGGCAAAAAGTGCTTGTTAACTTCACATCAAAGTAAGTTTTAATCCAATCCGATACCTTCATTAGACTCTCAAAAGTTACAAGTGCACTTTGTATTAAACCATAAGACATTTTGATATGATCAAAACATGAGCCCTAGATGTTTTTATCATGATTCATGATATGACGCTACGCTACAAAGATATTTTTTTCTTGTAAGACAATTTTTCACAAAAGATTAATGTATTATTGCATTGATTAAAATAACTCTCGTAAAATCTCATAGTAACTCAGTACTCATTAATAATAGAAAGGATTCAACTAAACCAGGACTAATCTTTGAGACCTAATTAAAGAAAGTCATTACATATATACTATATAATACCTTACACAAATGTTGGAGGCTTTAACATTAACAATCTTAATCTGGTGGGTGAAAAAAATAACGTGAAGGATACAATACCTGGAATACTTAACTTTGTACTTAATACCAAATAGGGTTTAGCAAACGAAAGTTAATAAACTCAAGTCTTGTTTAATTGACAGGCAGCGGGGAATAATAAACCTTTCTCAAGACCAGTGAAGGTCATGTTTTTCATGTTAACCTTTTTAAATTGATATTACTGAGTGAACCCAATCAAATTAGGGTTGTTTGACTAGACTACATTACTATCAATACGTATTTAATGTAAAATGATTTACTACAGAAATGCATGTTAAAAAATAAATTGCTCACAAAATATCAATACATTTATTTAACTTTAAATGATTTTAGTGGTCTAATATGCATGAAATTTGTTAATAAAATGGAACATACCTTCAGCCTCGTACTGCTTCAAACGCTGTAACTCAGTTCGGACAACGGCTCCATGAATATCCGTAGGAATAGGTTGGAGTCGGTCATCAAGCTTTCCAACGTTCTCAGCATTTTCATGAGACTGAGTGTTTTTGAAGTATCTGGTTACTTCGTCAAGATTCAATCTACATGAGGCACAGCAAAAATTTATCTTTAGTTAAAAGAAACATTGCAAATATTTATTATTACGATAAAACTCATTTGCATACATCATTAAGATTACTAAATATGTTATACAATCTGTATATTAAATTTAAGCAAGTAACAAAGTAATTTATTATTTAAACCCATTGATTTCTTGTTAAGATCGAATAAAGATTTGAATTCATAAACCGATTTGTCGCATATAGGTAAATAAATGAAGAATAGACTTACTCGACAATGTCCTTATACAACTCCTTTTGCTCATTCTCTTGCAAAGAGTCCCAAAACTGAAGCAAATGCTCTTGTCCATACTGGGACAACTGTTCTTTCAAAGAAGAGACATCCATGATAATTAGTGCAGGAACACACCTGAGATGCAAGACGGACGGACGGTTTTCTGAATCTTGAGAAAGATGTTTGCTGCCGATTTTAGATCAAGTTGAACTGAACTAGACAACTGAAAGTTTCAAGAACAACAATGGAAATAGAATTATCATTGAGTCTTGATATAGCTAAGACTGTGCGTTCACTGCTGACGGCAACCGTAGTCAGTCACAGTGGTAAGCACATTGAATCAGGTTATGACACAAGTTTACCATAATATATACCCAACCTAACCATGACTCTTTCATTTGATGATTATTAGTATTATGAGACTTATAACCAATACGATATGAACGCAAAAAACTTATGAACAACGTAACTTATTAAACTAAAAGAGTAGTAATAAGTTATGCGTTGCATTCATTACATATTAGTTATATTTTAATAATCATTTTTCTAATTACACGAGTATAGCAAAAAGGGGTGTGTTGATTAAGTGGCTATTAAAGCTTTATTAACTGAACCACAACGTCGTAAACAAACACTTTGACTTTACTAAACGCAGTAATGAATGAGATCTTTGATCTCGAACAATAATAATAATAAACAATATAATGAAAGCCGGCATGTATACGAATCTTCTTCTTCTAACTTCGTAACACTTAATCTTTTAAAGACATAACAGAAGGAAGGATGATTTATGTCTCTGATGGTAAGGCAGCAACTATAGGGTCATAAAATGAAATCTTCAAGACAAAATCTCACGGCTCATCAAACTGACCTACTTACATGATACATTGACTGACTATTCCTGTACTTTGTCTTTCTATCAGAATTTGTAAATAGTTTCAAGAATTCAATTTTAACTTGAACACAAATCCTAAGACCTATTACTTTCCCTTATTATTAGTTTATCGTCAGTTTGTCTGTTTCACAATAACTTATTACAAATATTATTATGCACAAGCTTTGGTAAAGCCAAAGATGATATCGGACATTTTATAGGGTGGCTTTAGGGACTCTAAGCTAGTCAACAAGGGTTAAGTCATCAAAGTAATTTTACAAGGTCTTTGTTAATGCAGATACAAACTCTTTTGTTATGTGATAATGCGAACAATTATGTTAAAAATAATAATGGAATATAATGACCCGAACTGACTTAAGAGTCGATCGTGCCTGATACGTACTCAGAGCCTGAAATCTTTGACTGTAGAAGACAAAAATAAATAAAAATAAAAGTATTGTCCTATTGTCCTGTGAAGAAATCTTGAAGGCTACGAAGGCAAACAAGATGCAAATGAAGCGTTTATAAGGCAATAGGAGTCAACTGATCTTGCAAAATCATTTTATCGTTACCCTTAGGTAAAATATCAATGCTGAACATATCTTATGTATAGCTGTCAATTGCAACAGTTGAATTACTGCATAAAATAGAGCACTGGTTTTTGTGAATGTAATGTAACGTGTTAGTTGCCAATAACTTTCGATTGAAAGGGAATTTTATTTTTATCTACTGCTATATTTTAGTGGAGTTCTCGTAATATCTCACAGAACTAAATCATTATAATGTTACACATGGCGTTTTTAGAGCTATTTCTGTTACTTTTTTTATTAGAAAAACCTCGAACAAAGCAATGTCTTATCCTTATTATTACCAGCAAAGCAATGGTTAAATTCTTAAAAATTCATTCAAACACGTAAAAATATGTTTGTATGAAAGATGCATTCCGACAATTGGCATTAACAAAGTATGTAAGTCAATTACGAGTGGTCGTGCTATAGATAAAAGTACACAGACAATATTAGTTGACTTGTTACTTGGAACAATTGCAAGTTTTGTGTAGTAAGTAAGTAGTATGTGTAATATTTTTATTAAAGTATTATTGCATCTTTGCCTCAACAAAGAGGATTTCATTTTCAGATAGCCCTCAAAATGCAAAAAAAAACATACATTTGTATGGCAATTGGCAATCCTATATGAATTTTGTTTATTTCTAACTACTTTTAAATTTTTTGACTTAATGCATTGCATTGTTATTTGCTTTTAGCTTTCTATACTTATATACTGCAGAATGATATGCAATTAAAATTAAAAACTATAAGACAGTGATAACCTTATTTTATCTTTGTATAGTTGTACTTTTTACAAAGTCAAATTTTGTAAAATGCTTAGATAAAGGCCTATTTCAAGACGGAAAAATGTTTATCATTTCATGTTATATAATAGATGCAAATCAAATCACTATACGAGAGTGAGACACTCAATAAAACCATTGAACTAGCAGTTTTGTATCTAAAATAATCGCAATTTACTAGACTTGAGAAATTGCACCCGCTGCGATAAAAATACATAATGCCTCCACAAATGTCACAGATTAGCGAGTAAATTGCGAAATTTCGTTTAAACTCGCGAAAGTTGTAACATTGATGACTAGTTTGGATATTACAATTTACAATATCCTTTTAGCCCATTATATCAATCAACTTTTGATAGAAATCGTATACTCAAAGATTTTCTATACAATGAAAAGTTTAATTTTCATAGTCAGGCAGGGCTAAGAACTTGTTATCTTAAAAGGTCATCACCACACACAAAATTAATGTTTTAGAGTAAATAATATCGACACTTCTTTCAATTCAATAACCTCTGCGGTTAAAACTGTTAAAAGTCACAGACATGCTTAAAGTCAGTAGTCCAATTTTGCCTGGAATGGAATTATCGAATAGTTAGTGATTAAAAAATCCCACTACAAGAAAGTAAATGCAGATTTATTACCTTGTAGTCCTGGCTGAATGACAAAAAGTTAAACAAATCTAATACGCCTCGCCATTTTTCTTGGCTGATTAATGCAAAATCGAAGAAAAAATAATTCTTTACAAACAATGTGGGACATATGTAAATGATTAATTAGATGCACCTGCATGGTCAATCTTTGGCCAATGAATGAACCTAATTTACCTGTGACTGTTTGAATCTAAATGTGCATAACTTATGAAAGTGAGTGGAAAAACAAAGAAATCTGGGCTGGAATGATGGATGGAAAATTTTGAACAACAACTAAAAGCTGATAATATAGAAAAAAATGTAGTTGTACAACCTTTACAATTACAATTACGAAGAAATGCAGTTCCAGTTACCAGTAGTATAACTGCATTCATGCATGCATCCGCTCAAACACAGATGAATCTACATTTCATTCAGAATTAAAATTGATTGCACAGTTTGGTTGAGTAATAATGTTATGTTGTAGATATCAATAAAATTTGATATGCATATGACATGTTGTGCATGTTGCAATACTCCAAAAGTTACTTTCTACTTCTAGCTTTTCATCCAAATTTCAGCACGCATGCAGATGAACTTATCATCATCTTTTCATATGTAAATAAATGTGAAATGTAAGCAAATACAACTGTTACCCCAGATTGATTTCATACAAGGTTTAAACACATTATTGATATAATCTGGCTTTCTGGCAGTAACAATTACGTTTATGTGGTGTGAAAAAGAAATCAAATTTGCAAAAAACAAATGGTGTGTAATGTGTGATACTAAAGCCCACGATGATGATCTGATCAGGAACAAAATTGAGATTTTCTTTTTGACTGGCTAATTAGTCTAAAGTGTCTTCAGATGCATATTATTATAATACCTGCATCTGCATCTCTGTCTCTGTCAGTAACAATGAAATCGATAAAGTTACACTATTTGATCTTAATAATTAAATATTTATGACAAGGAAACCAGTTGACATTGAAAAATTAATATCCTAATTCTCAGCTAATTCTGTATTGTATATTGACAAGAGGGTCACACCTCTTTAGGGAAATACCTATGTCGATCGTTTCTTTTCCACTTAAGATTGGATAGTAAAAAACACAATGTAAAGTGTTATCAAACAAAATCAAATAAAAAAATCACATCTTTGATTATTCATTTATAATTCGCCATTAAATGAAGCATTTATAAAACACGGAAACTAATCGTTATTATATGATTGTACTACGATGACGAAGATGAATAACAAAATGTAATTTCAGGAAATAAATTAAATCGCGATTATGTTACAAAAAATCTCATACCTCTTTTCATGAATGACTGTACAAGTCACAAACCTTTGATAGTGGTTGAGCTTTTGAGAATGCTAGATTATCTCACTCTCATTTGCAAACGAACTAATGACAGAATTAATGAACAAATTTGCCTTTAACTCACAACATTTTTTTGCAAACTATTTTAAAGTAAAGATGAGAAATGCCCTGGATGATCCTTTGCACATAATCTTCCAAAATGGAATGGAAAAGTGACAAATCCTTTCGCGTCAAAATATCTTTAGCAATAAACCCGTCAAATATCTAATGAATTAACTTAATTAAAAAACGCTGAATGAATGTGTGAACTTACCAAAGTCAAAACTAGTAAAATTCCAGAGGTAAGCCCACAGAAGGACAATTCAGTGTAGTAGTTTCCTTCACTGATTTTTGTAGACTGACCAGACACAGGGAGTCATCAGCACTACTAACTTGGGGAGTTACCTTTCTTCTCTTAGTTAGTTACGAGAGTTAAAAGAAATTATGAATAGTGTGCATCTGTCATTAAAATGCTTCTACTATAAATTACTACAACTAGTAAATTATTCAGACAAGTATTTCTTGAATCTTCTGCACCTTTTATCCTTATACTTAACGAGAGATAGGTTAGGAGACCCTAACATGTATATCGGAGGGAGACAATCAAGTGAAACAAAATGCAAGTAAGAGTATAATTTAAACTACGAAAGTTAAGTGACATTTAGAAAATATGGATATTTAGTATAATTTTTCCATTAATACAGGTGAGAATGCTCATATTATATTGTACACGATGTGATACTGCATTTACAACATTATTATTATGATAATATAACTGACATGGTACAAAGTAGTAGTGAATAGTGACTATTGTCCAATTTCACTACAATAAGCACCATGCTTCCAGATCCGTCACGTTTTACAAAGCCTAACTAATGTACATTATATTCAAAGTTCTTCTTATCTCTTTTCAGTCAATTCGTTCACATGAATTCATTTAGCATTCAGACAGTGTGTAGCAATAATAATAATAACTCGTATTATGTATATTATTGCAAATCATAAACTAATACAGGATTTCTGCATCAACCACGCCTAAACTTTATTTTTATCATTTTGTACGAAGGACTTCAGAAATAAATCCTATGTTTCTGCCAACATTTGTTAAATGATTTTAATAATGACATTTGTGTACATAATTAAAAGATACAAGGTAGTAGCATTGGTTAAACTCTCAACTTCCACTGAACCCATTTAAATTTTAAGATAATATGCATGCACGGAAATGCCCATGATTCACCCAATCCATCATTCATGGATTAAAGTGCCAATATAAAATCAATAAATATGCGGAGAATAATTGACTTTGACAGAGTGACACCTGACGAAGTCGATATTGTGGTTTACATAGTCTTGTTTGTCTTTTAAAAGTAGAGTGTATTAAACGGTCATTGAGACCTATTCTCATGCTTATTTGTATTATTTAAACATCATATATGCACACAAGAATTCAATGAATTTCAAGCATGGAATATTTTCGTATTTGTAGCATTTTCTCGTCTGAAATCAACTGACAAGGACTTAAATTTGACCTAGGAAAACGAATGTTAAGATAATTATAAACAAGGTAAACTGTCAAAATATCGCGTTACTTGTTTTCATATCAATAACCTACAAGATTAAACAATAATTGTTTATTCAGTTCATATACAATTCTCCAGGTAGGTAGGTTGATATTGATAATCTTTTATGTGTCCTTTATCAAGAGCAACAAAAAATTACATCTGTCTCAGAATGCTTTCGTATATCTATTTATTTTAACGTTCTTACAAATATCAAATTTATAAATTATTGTCCTCGATAACAATGCTCAATCAGGAAAAGGAAAGAGATCAGTTAGATCTTTATTCATACTTTTAGTTATCAGTAATTAGTATTGTTTTGGATAGTAGCAGATTGCATATAATCCAAATTATGTACCGTAAAACCCGATTTAGAACTTCCTTTAAATAACACCCCACCCCTGGTCACTCTAATTTCTAATAGCCTCCCCCTCCCGGAATTGATTGATTGATTGATTATCTTTATTGTCTTTCCCAGTTCAAACA
This sequence comes from Isotoma caerulea, assembly GCA_034696405.1. Classification (NCBI taxonomy): domain Eukaryota; kingdom Metazoa; phylum Arthropoda; class Collembola; order Entomobryomorpha; family Isotomidae; genus Isotoma; species Isotoma caerulea. Next base: position 5,372 of record JAQFZZ010000106.1, on the reverse strand, counting down.
AGTTTGTTCTTCCACTAGTGACAGTAGGTCATATAAACATAAAAAATATCTACCCACTACATATAAAATTTCAAATGTAAAATGGGGGAAGTCCATTAAATGATATACGGTTGAGTGTATTAATTTGTGCAAACAGCTACAAAAACTGCTGAGTATAACAAAAAAGAATGATAACATTTCAAAAAATGTACAAAAATTTAGAACAGTTTTAACGTTAAATTTAAGAGATTTCCACCCATGCGAAGAATATTAGTAAGAGAAGGGTTGACGGAATACATGGAAGATTGAGAGGATAACATTTTATTAACCGAGCTTTCGATAAATCACTTTTATCTTCATCAGGGTAGTAAATTGGATAAAATCAAAATTATCAAGATGGGATATTACATAGATTGATAATTGTTCAAATTAAATTTAGAACAGTTTTAACGTTTTTGTGTACTATAAAAGGAAAAAAAGTATTATAATTACACATTTTTCTGAATAAAATTGGGGTTTTCTTGTTACCTAAATAAAACCCCCCGGAATTTTACCCCACAATTTTTGAGGATGTTGAAAAATTAACTCCCCATGGGGTTCTAAATCACGTTTTACGGTTTTATAGAAATATTTTTTCAAATAATTTTTTAAGCTGACTTCTTGAACTACGCAGATATTTAATGTCGGACGATTAAAAGAAGGAAGTTTGTCAACTTTTTAAATATTAAACAGAAGTTAAAAGTGGAAGTTTTTTAATATAAAAAAGAAGTAAGATTAGTATGAAAATTAAGGACTTCATCTCAAAGAACAAAGATAAATGCCAGTGAACAGTTGTAGGTAATCGGTCGAATATAATTTTTTTCCATAGAAGTCGAGGTGGAGCCCAAAACTGTTTTAATTAATATCACGTATGAAGGGCTAGTTATCTATTGAAGCAAGTTTATTGCAATGAATAATTCACTGATGTTTTATAATGTTGTCTTATAATTTTTTTTCAACTAAGAGTAGAATACTTGGATACTTGATGAGATAAATGATCCGGAATCGGAAGATTTTTTAAATCAGTGTAAAAAGTTTAGTTTAATACAATAAATTCCTTTGCTTCTTGATTGTCACACTTACCAGCCCACTGACGCTATTTCAACCGCCTTTGCCTTATCTTTAATGATCTAAAAGTAAAAGCACATTCAAGGACATCCAGTTTATAATAATTCGTGAGCTTGCTATTAGTTTTACTGATTTTTGTCATTTAACTTATCGTAGTAATTTCGGAAACTAATTGTTAAAACCGAACGGTTATATAACTCTTCCAGTAGTATCATTTATTAGACATCGCTTTTGTATAACAAAAATATATAAAAATATTTACTTTAACTAATAACAAGGGTTAAATATGCAGTTGACCTACATTATATCTTGTAGTATGGCAATTCTTTAAGTGAAGCAAATATCAGGTATTGATAATGTTTAAAATAGAAAAAGGTTTTCGTTTTTCAATTTGTGTTTAACTTGAAACATTTTTTCCACTTAAATTGTCCCATATTCTGTATTCATCACATAAATTTATCTTTGATCTATTCCAGTCTCACTTAAACTCTTAATTCTCAATGCCAAATCATTTCATTTCATAACAAGCTGAATGCAAAAGAAGGTCAACAGGTTGTTTGTGAATGCACAATAAGAAACAATCATTGTTCCTGGTCTTGCCTATTCAAATTCCACTCAACTAATTTATTTTCATTTTAAAATTTAAAACGAAGAGTTCAATAACTTCCATTTCTTCCTGTTCAAAATATTTTTTTTGTTCTGGTACAAGGAATTTTTATTAGGAAATTGGAATGAATCATGCACATTGTATAATTTGATGCTTATAGATAGAAAAAATTATAAATTATTAAATTATCAAGCACAATTGCTTACTATAATTATCTGCTCGTTGATGGTTGAAGCTGCATCTCTCAACTCTCAAGTCCCAAGCTGGACAGTCCGTCCGTATCCTATAATTCTGGATGGACTCACTTTACCCCACTGAAACTTCACTTTTCCGTAGTTGATTCATTGTTACTATAAGTTGGCATTCCAGTTTTTCAGTTACGCTCACAATAATGGCCCTATTATATACATAGTATAATGTTGCAATCAAATGATAATTAATTATTTAAAGTAATGTTCAAGTGACAAGTAAATAGTCTACAAAAATTGGAAGAAAGGACGAACGTATTTAGTTAAATTTCATGGATTAATGAAAATGCCGAAGAGATTATTATATTTGCTTCCTTTGTACTGCTGGTTCGTATTTTAATCAAAGACTAAAAGTTATCTATAATAAGTTGTACTTGAATTTTACAGTGGCATAGTTCTTCGTATTTATATTTTGTATATTATGTTTTAACAGAGATTAGTTTCTCAGAACTTCCATACAAAACACTGACAATGATGATCTACCCGGAAGGACGGGCCACCCCATTCCTAAGAGCCACAGAAACCTAGATCCACAGTTCCCTTGTACATACTACAGTTGATAGTGAATTTATTTCCAATTTTAGCACGAGTAAATGTCATTCACACTTGATAGGTAATACATGTTGTATTGCTGCTACTGCTACTGCTAGTTCCGTATTAGATTAAAAAGAAATTCAATCTTCTGAATTAATTATCCTACCTCTAAAAATGTTTTTAAAACATTGGCTTCTTAAAAACTCTAAAAATGAAAAGATTAATTTTTATGATTATCTTATACACAATTGACACGTCAATTATACCAGCTTATATTATTATGTGATGTTAGCACAAATATATTTGTATAAAACAGATTGAGCATATATTTTGTGGTTTTGGTTGAATTATTACTTCGATTGAAAGATATACCTTTTCATTACATTCTACCCGTTATTTTGGAATATTATATTTTTTCATATGCGTAGGTAAAATGTTGATGGGATAAAGAATAAAGATAGGAACGACACCGATGAATTGATTGAATTACCAAAAACACGGATAGGTATATGGGATGGGAAATGATATAACTCAAACTGTCGGTTTACTTAAAAATCATGTAGCAGAGTACATAATTGTATCATGTTATGATCAATCGATTGAGAACTTTTGACAATTTCTGAAGACACTCCTTCCGACAAACGGTCCAATGAAAACTGAAAACTGAAGATAGTTTTGAGATGAAAACATGAAAGGGAGGTTAGGAACGTCTAATACTACGTAATAATAAAATGAAGTATGATTTTCTTTAATTTCCAGGATTTTGGAGTCACATACTGAATCCAAATTAGAATGTTGAAAACAGAATACTGACAAGTAAGGGTTGAGCTGTCACCTCACTAATATTAATAATTAACTGAACACATGCTCCCATGTAAACTTTGGCATGTCCCGGTATCTTCCGGGAGGTGCTTTTTCCGGTTTGCTACGTAGGCCACCGAAAAATTTGCAAACCATTTCTACAGGTTCCAGCTTTCCCCTGGTCCCCGAAAATCCTCACCATGCTCAATCAGCATTTTCAAGGTTGAGGTTGAAACAAAGCTTCATGTTCATTTGTTCATATGAATAAGAACAATTAATGCGAGGATGGGATTGGGATAGTACCCCAGCCAAGCGAAGATATAAAATTCTAATACATTAACATGAAGTAGATGAGATGTGTCGTACTATTTTATCGTTGATTTTCATTAATTATATTCTAGTTGAAGGTTGAAATGTCAATAGCTTTAATAGTTACAATTAAAAGGGCCTTTTTACACACATTCCTTTCACTTGGAATTGCGTAGATATAGTGTCACGTTAAACTTAAATATTCATTCTTTAACGGATTAAATGGACTGACTTGACTGTTTACCTGCTGCTATGTAAGTTTTTCGGTAACCTAATTTTATAAGCTTACGAGCGTTCATCAAAGCATTTCAATTACTCACTTTACTCGTTACTTTTTGCAAGTAAGCAGGCTTAAGGCATTAATTAAACTAAATGTAAGTATTTAGGTAAGTTTTAAGTGCTTTAGATATGTATTGAATGGCGTATTTAAGCAATCTAAACTCCATTCATAGGGTGAAAGAAGAAAATAAATTTCCGAGCTTATAAAATAATGATGGCACTGGCATGTAGAATATCCTTTCATTTGTTTCGTTTTTACTGGTGCTTTCTGGTAATGCACCTCAAAACCTCAAACTCAACATTTGCTAATTTTAAAGCATCCAAAAATCCATAATGCTTGGCTGTAATCCTGTAATTTCAAAATCTCATATATTATTATCCTTATTTGCACTATTATTAAATAGAAGAATTTACAAGAGTAGTTAATATTTTTATTAGTTTCTTTATTTATAGTCTTCTTGTTTGCTGAATACTATATCATTTGTCTCAAATCAAATTTTGACTCCGCATTCTTTAAAACAAAATACCTTTTAGTGACAACATTTAGAAGACTTTTATTTTTTTAATTTTATAGATGCAATCAAAATTCATTTTAAGTGTTGAATATCGTAGTAGCAATGTGTTTTAAACAAATATATCAAGTATAAAATTTACAATAAATATTTTCTGCCCTTATACTAACAATTATGGATTATAAATGATAGAGTAAAAATGTTAATGTTTATAAAAGTGTAGATAAATCTCACAACTCATTAAAGCATTTAAAAAAGTTGAAAATTACGATATCACCGTTCTAGCTATACTTGAGCTTTAAGCTTTCTAGCGGTACCTCATTGACCAAAATGTTCTAGAAAATCGGTATAGAAATTCCCTTAAGCCACTGTGGGGTAAACAAATTGACCCCATAGAGCCCATGTACCAACTTTGAAGTCAAAATCTTTGTAATCAAAATCTCAATCTCGAACAGTACGAAAATTATCGTAATATTTTTTATTTATTCATGAGCATATTTGTCTCAGCATGCGAATGAAAAAGGATAGGGATGGAAAATATATCATCATCGTTTTTTTTTCGAAAATCAATTCCAATCTTGAAAATGTTTCTGCGCACGTAATGAAAATGTTGGTGTTACTGTGTGACCATGGTAAACTCTTACCTCTGGACGATTTCGAATTCAGTAAAAGAGAGTTTTACACTTTCGAAAGTGTTATAGAAGGTAACTAAAAAGGTTGAACAGGAGGAAGTGTCCCTCTGGCGAAAGGGAATGAATTAAAATAAGAATCAGTTAGTAAAGTTGGAGGCTCTGCTTTCCATCCACTTGAATCAGGGGAAGGGTTCGACCAAGAATGGAAAACGCTTTTGAGGTGTATTGCTCTTTTTTTTGCTTCATGGTTTACTAAAAACCCTTGTACTCTTGTGAGACCAATCAATCTATATACTGAACTGAATATATCAAAGGCTCACTCCACACTCACTGCAACTGATCAATAATTATTTATTTCGATTTT